>CM028136.1:69225000-69437500 GCA_016271365.2 Neoceratodus forsteri
CGCAGCTGATGTCAGAGTTTGGAGGCAGCAGTGGGAGATTCAGTAGCCTACAGTGCATGTTAGAGACTTCATTATCTCCTATCATTTATTTGCTGGTCCTGCTGTTCTTCTGTGACTGTACCTAACCCCTGGAGGACAGTGGGACCAGCAAACAAAAGATCAGAGCTTATAAAAACTCTAACATGTACTTCCGAGTGTTGGATCTTCCACAGCTGCAGCCCTGTTCTGATGTCAGCCGCAGCAGATTCTGGGATTCTAGGTTACAGCAAAACGTCAGCATTGAAGTTGGCAGGGTCAGCCAGATACGACCTACTATACTGCAGTAAACAGTAAGTAAAAAAAATGTTTTTGTACACAAACTACAAATTGGGAACA
Source organism: Neoceratodus forsteri (assembly GCA_016271365.2). Lineage (NCBI taxonomy): Eukaryota > Metazoa > Chordata > Ceratodontiformes > Ceratodontidae > Neoceratodus > Neoceratodus forsteri. The sequence goes on from CM028136.1 coordinate 69,225,376, forward strand.
GCCGCACATTTGGGGTAGGGATTCTTAGTGCTGATGGTTCCAGATTACTAGGTGTTATTTGTGTGCATTTATGTTTAGTTACCGTTCCTTTCGATATTATTATGTATGCCATACTTTGTAATCTACAGCGGTCACTTTTATCAATAAAAAAATTTATAAAGTATGAAAAACAATTTTTCTAGGCTCTTGTACTTAGTGGAAAGCAATGACATGGGCCTATACGAGCCTGGAATACGAGGCTCATTTCCCTTCGTAAGTATCACAGCATTCGGCATTTCTCCCACAGACAGTGGCAGAATCCACTCTTGCATACATCATTTTGTACTTTCAGCAGCATGGGAGCCAGTGCAGTGCAATAAGTTTTGTAAAATTTGTTAGGATAGCCATCATTCCCTGGGGCATGACCAGGTTACAGTTGTCCAAGTGCCTTAATTTCACAACTAAGACCTTCCATCCCAAAGGCATGATATCTACTGGCGAGTTCACTGCCAGTCAGGCTATACCCTCCACCTGTCCTGGGTGGGGGACATCTCCAGGGTGCATAGAAGCTAACAGAATTTGTTGAAGTGGTAGCAATATCTGACAGCTGTGTCACCACTTGTCCCTGGTCACTAAGAATTGACTGGGTTGTTATTTCTTTATCTGGTTTAGTTTGCTAGCCAAACATTTCCTGCCCCCCCCACCCCATCATATATCTCTTTTTTAGTTGGAGCACTGCATATAGTATTCTTCCTTGCAATATTTAAGTCGTATGTCCTTTACATTTTCTACTAGTGTATATGTGATCTGTCATAAGTTAGCAAACTGTTTACTCACCAATACTTTTGCTGATGTCGAACTCGGTGTACTCAGCGATGCTCTGTCCAGGCGAGGTCATTGTGGCTCCCGTGGTTGTGGTGAGAGAAGCAGTGGTGCTTGTGGCAGCTGTAGTAGTTTTGTACGTGTGTGAGAATGTGGTGGGTATCTCTGCCACGACAGTAGATGTGCTCGATGTGGTAGCAGGTGCAGTAGCAGGAGTCAGCTGTGTGCTGGTTCTGGCGGTGCTGGTCCTGGCAGTGCTGGTTCTGGCAGTGCTGGTTCTGGCTGTGCTGGTTCTGATGGTGCTGGTTCTGGCGGTTGTCATAGAATGCGTAGTACTGACTGGGGTAGTTGCAGTTTTAGTCATTACAGGACTACTGGTTGATGTTACTGGGCTAGTAGCTGATGTTTCTGGGCTAGCAGCTGATGTTACTGGGCTACTAGTTGTATGTTCCAAAGAGACAGTTGTGGCTTGTGTCGTGTATGCTCGGTGCTGTGCTGACATTTTTGAAGAGACTGTTGTTGGAGGCCCTGTTACTGGCATTGGCCTTTTGGTGCTGTGGACCTCCAATTCCTGGTGCCGTATCAGTTGGTCTTCAACCAGCAGATCAATAGCGTTCTCACCACTAGCAAATTCATCCTCTGTCACAGAAAAACAATCTATTACCATTTAGAATTCCCTTGTTGTAGGTCAATGTACCCCATTCTCCCTACCCCATTAAGAGAGCCATTGAGGCAGCCCCATTCCTGACCATATGCTACCAGAAGGACAGTGGACTTCCTTGATCTTTTTTTTTTACTTTCTGTTTATGCTCCTACCTCTCTACTTCACTGAACCCATAATCATTGCCCTCTACCTGTACCTCAGCCCCACCCCCTTTATCGCTTCCTGTAGTGCCCCGCCTTCTCCCAGGGTTTACTGCCTCCTGTAGTGTGCCACCTTCTCATAAGAGTTTACTGCCTCTTGTAGTACCATGCCTTCTCCCAGGGTTTACCACCTCCTTTACTACCCCGCCTTCTCCCAGGGTTTACCACCTCCTGTAGTACCCCACCATCTCCCAGGGTTTACCTCCTTCAGTAGTACCCACGTTCTCCCAGGGTCTACCGCCTTCTGTAGTACTGCACCTTCTCCCGGGGTTTACCAACTCCTGTAGTACCCCACCTTCTCTCAGGGTTTACCTCCTCCTGTATTACCCCCCCTTTTACAAGTAATTATCTCCTCCTGTAGTACCCCCACCTTTTCCCAGGGTTTATGTCCTCCTGTAGTACCCCACCTTCTCCCAGGGTATACCTCCTCCTGAGGTACCCCACCTTCTCTCAGGGTTTACCGCCTCCTGCAGTACTCTGCCTTCTCCCAGGATTTACATCCTCCTGCAGTACCCCGCCTTCTCCCAGGGTTTACCTTCTCCTGAAGTACTCTGCCTTCTCCCAGGGTTCACTTCCTTGTGTAGTGTCCCACCTTCTCCCAGGGTTTCTGTCCTCCTGTAGTAAGTACCCCATCGTCTCCCAGGGTTTACCACCTCCTGTAGTACCACACCTTCTCCCAAGGTTTACCTCCTCCTGGAGTACCCTGCTTTCTGCAAGGGTTTACCTCCTCCTATAGTACCCCTTTGTCCCATGGTTTACCACACACTGTAGTACTCCACATTCTCCCAGGATTTACCAGCCCCTGTAGTAGCCCACCTTCTTCCAGAGTTTACAGCCTCCTGTAGTAGCTTGTGGCTTCCCCCAAAGCAGGATCTTTTGGGTGGCCTGTTGCCCTCCTGACAATCTCAACCAGTCCTAGTGGAGGTTGTCTGAGCTGGTGAATGTGGAGGCCGCAGTTACGGCAGGGCTATCATGCTGCTTTGATCAAGGGGTTATCCTTTGGTGACTCTCCCAGCACTTGAGGATGCTGCACTCTCAAATGTGATAATGAGCATGTGCGCATGAAATGCACACATGCATGTTGATGTCAGTTATACCTTCCCCTCCAATTTTACAAGGCTGACAACATCGCCTCTAGGGTCAACCAAGGTCTGATAATGTAGCAGGGCTTCTCCTCTCTGGGATGCTAAATTATTTTGCTCCTTACCCCCTCCTGGCCAGCCCCCTCCCCCAATTGATGACCCAGGCCATTTCCAGAAACTCAGATCACTGGTGTTGCAGTCAGTAGCATGACCACTGCGTCATCGAACTGTCTGGCAGTGGGATTTCAAACCACTGGTAAAGCAGTAATGTTATTTTACAACTGGCCAGCATGGGGTGCTCAGGTGCCCCCTATCCCAGACTGAGTTTCTCCTCTTGTCCAACTACATCATTAATCTCAAGAGCGTCAGCCAATACCTGCAACAAAAGCATTCATTTATAACAAAGTTACAGTCTATAACTGGATGTCATTTCATGTACAGAATTAGGAAAGAAAAAAGGCGTTTGATCCACCGAGATCCTTTCCCACTGGCTCAAATGGTATAGCTATTTATCCCCTTCTCCTCTCGGTACGTATAGAGAGTCTACATTTAATTTAGAGACCTGGACTGTTTCTGTTTATACTACTTTCAATAGAAGTCTATTCCATAAGCCCAACTCTCCTTCTGTTAAATAATATTGCTGGATATTCTTTCTAAATCATCAACCCCTCATTTTCCACTTCTGCTCTGTAGTTATCTCATCCGTTGGTATATTTTGAAGCTTTATTTGATTAGCTGGAGATAGTCAAAGATTATTATAATATCTCCTCGTAATCTGTATCTTTACAAAAGGACGGTGACCAGAACTATGCACAATACTCTGCATGGCACGTAACAAGGGATGTCACGTATGAACTGTGAATGGTAAGATAATATTGCGTGTAATACTGTAGTTATCATAGTACTACAGTATTACAGAAGTAATTATTTTATATATATAAGAAGTTACTTAAAACTCTTGTGTCTAGGAGAGTTGGTGGAGCAAGTATATAGTTAACCTTAAAACACAAATAATTAGTTCAAAAGTCTGAAAACCATGGTATACAGTAAACCAGATATTATGTATCAGAAATTGCCCATGGTGTCAATACCATGACTTCCAATACCGTGGTATACTATGAAACTATGATAATATGACATGCCTGGGTCTAACCAAGGATCAGTGCAATAACATTATTATATCTCTGGATCATTTCCATTATGTGGTGGCCAGAACAGTACACTGTGCTCTACTATACTTGGTAACCACGGAGTGATATAATGATGATATTATATTGCTGGATCTCTTCCATGGTATGGTGCGCGGAACTGCACACATTCATAGATATCACGGGTTTACAAAGTTTTGTTAGATTTTCATCCATAGTGCTCGCTTTCTGAACAGTGTGTTTTTCCCCAAAGTGTTCGTCTAGGTTTAGTTTAAACTGATCGATCGTCTTGCTGCCTACCACTTCTAATGGAAGCACATTCCAAATGGACACAACTTGTTCGTTGAACTATCCGCCGCTTCTCCTTAGTTTACACCGACTGTCCTCTAGCTGCAGAGGGTGTGATCTGGTGGTGTAAGATTGCACCTTACTCTGTAGGCCTAAGAGGTCCCACAGCTCGTTATCCGCCCATGGTCTATGGACTAAACATATGTCACCCCTTAATCTCCTGTACTCCAAGATAAACATGTCTAACTCCTTCAGCCTATCCTGGTAAGACATAGTTCTGAGGCCCTCTATGGTTTTAGTTGCTCTTTTCTGGACTCTCTCAATTCTCTGGACTTCTAATCTCCTTTCTTGTAGGGGGACCAGACCTGGGCCCCATATTCAAGTATGGGCCTCACCAGAGATGAATATAAGGGGACCATCACCTCCCTATTTCTGCTCTCAATGTATCTTAATATACAGTTTATGATTCTACTACCTTTCTAGGCTATGTTACTACAATGGGTTTTAAAAAAAAGAACCTGTGTAATCATAATTCCCAGATCCCTTTCTTCCTTGATAGTACATAGTTCTGTTCTGTTTAATGTATATTTATAATTATTTTTTTCCCCATATGCATAAGAATGCATTTGTCCTGATTTGAGAACAAGTCATGGTTATTTGTCCAGTCCTGTATGAAGTTTAAAGCCTGTTGAAATGCAGCAGCATCTTCCTGATTATTTACCATAGCCCCCAACCTGCAGTCATCGGCAAACTTTGTCAACCAGATTTTATCATGGTCATATTGGACAGTAGAGATGTAGATATTAAAAAGGCAGGGGCACAGCACTGAACCCTGGGGAACCCCGCTCGTCACTTCCCTCCATCCTAAAAATACTCCCTTTATACACACCCTTTGTTTTCTGTTTGAAAGTCAAGAATTGACCCAAGATACCAGATTGTAATGTATTCCTAATCTCTGAAGTGCATCTATTAATTCAGCATGTGGCAGTTTGTCAAAAGCCTTAGAAAAATCTGAAAAGACCACGTTCACTGAGGCTCCCTTATCCAGTGATTTGTTTACCCAGTCATAGAATTGCAACATGTTTGTTTGGCAGGCTCTTCCTTTGGTGAACCCATGCTGGGTTTCGTCCAGGAGGTTTTCTTGTTCTAAATGGTTAATGATGTAGTCTTTAAGGATACCCTCAAGTATTTTGGACAATATGGATGTTAGACTAACAGGGCGATAATTTGCCGAGTCTGTCCTTGGTCCCTTTTTATAAAGTGGGATGACAGTAGCATCCTCCAGGCCTCTACCATTACTCCCTCATCCAGGGATTCTTGGAAGATGTGGGTTATAGGTGGTGTCAGTTCAGTGGATATCATCTTGATTATGTTTGGATGAATGCTATCTGGCCCAGGGGCTTTATTTGGGTCTACTCGTTTTAGTCTATTTTCTACCTCTTGTAACGGTATAATTAGTGGAGAGACCAGCTTGTTTATTTTGCTGTTTTTTGGATTTAAGCTATTGGGCTTTTTAGAGCTGAATACAGAGGAGAAGTATTCATTTTGCATATCGGTCATCTCTTTTAAATCATTTATTGTCTTTCCTTCCTGATTTCTAAGGGGGCCAACAAAAGTGTTTGTTCCCTTGGTTTTATTTATATATGCATAAAATGTTTTATAGTTTTCCTTTGATTTGTTAGCTAATTTTAATTCAAAAGATGATTTTGATTTTTTTATCTCTTTCTTCACCTTTTTGTTAAGATCCCTGTAAACAGTCCACCCTGTTTCGCTTCTTCTAACTATATTTTTCTTAAACAGCTTATGTTTCTTTTTAATTAGACCCCTAATTTTGGGAGTCATCCAGTTTGGTGTTTTCCCCTGGTTGCTGTATTTTAATTTGACAGGTATGCATTTAGAAATTTCCTGCTCAAGTTTATTACAGAGAATGTTCCATTTTTCTTGAACAGATTTATTTTGGAAGTCCTTTGCCCAATTCCATCTATCAATGCTAACCTTCAGCTCAGGAAAATTTGCCCTACCGAAGTTAAAAACCTTAGTTGAGCCCAACCGTTTGGGAAGTACTTCCTGTACTTCAGACTGAACAACTTTGTGATCACTATTGTTAAGGGGGGGGGGTGCTGTACAGTTTGTTAGTGTGTCTCCCAAGTTTGTTAGAATTAGGTCAAGAGTATTTGACCCTCTTGTTGGTTCCTGAACCCTCTGCTCGAGCCCTATATGACTGAATGTCTCGATGTAAGTATTTTCAATGTTATTTGCCCCTTTTAACATTGTCCAGTTTATTCCTGCAAATTTAAGTCTCCCATTATCAATAACCTGTCAGCTGGGTTTAATTTCTGAAGATGTTGTATTAATAGTAAATCATCTTCTCTTATTGTTGATGGGGTCTATAAATTACACCCAAAATAATGTTAGGTTTATTTAACGGCGAAAGTGTTAACCAAATGTGTTCCAGATTCAGGTTTATATCTGTAATTTCCTGGAACTGAATATTTTTGTGTATATAGATGGCTACTCCTCCACCCTTCCTATATTCCCATGAATTTGTGTAGAGGTTGTAACCCTCAATGTTTTGGTCCCATGAATCTGACTTGTCCCACCGTGTATCTGTCACAGCGCATATTTGCACATCATTTGTCTTTAGAAGTAATCTGAGTTTGCCCATTTTTTTAACCAAGCTTCTTGCATTTATTAGGAGGCCTTTCCAGTTTGCTATATTTTTAGATGTACCTGAACTGCAGGATATGTTTTCCTGTTTGGTGGTGAACACATGCCCCCAGTGTTTAGTTTAAATTCTGGGCTATTGCCTCATTGAACCTCTTTGCCAGAATTCTTGAACCCATCTTGTTTAAATGCAGTCCATCTGGTTTGAACAGGTTTCTATCTTTATGGATGTCCCCATTATTCAGGAAAATGTATTTCTTGTGCTTGCATATATTTCCCAACCTGTTATTTATCATATCAGTGTCATTCATTTTAAACTTATAAGAATCATGAGTTGGGAGGATGCTGGAAAGAATAATCTTTCCTCCTCTTCATTCTGTCTCTGCTGCCACTGACTTGATGTCTCTACAAATGTCTTCAGCTTTTCTCTTTCCAACATCATTTACATCTGCATGTAGTATGACTAGAGGCTTTGCTAGATTTCCTATTAGCCCAGTTAACATATTTTGAATATCGCTTATTTTAGCCCCAGGGAGTGTACTGATGGTTGATTGATTGTTTCTGCCTTTACATATTGAAGTACCTATACCTATGATTATTGAATCTCCTATAACCAGAATCTCTTTCTGTTCTGTTTGTCTATCTGCATCTATTTAAAAGACAAAGGACCTCTGTGCGCAAACACTGAGGCAAGGGTTACCCCAAAGGGCATTTGGCTGGGAAACCAAGTTTCAAGAAAATACAAAATCACACATGCCCACACAATGCAAAGCATCATGGGCTGAATGTGCAAATCACCACAGAATGTTATGCTGGTCCAACTTTAAGAAGAATTGCATGGTGCCGAAGGCCTCCTCACACTCTGTGAGAGTCTTCTCGCACCATGCAATTCTGCTTAAAGCTGAACCAGCATAACATTCTGTGGTGATTTGTATATGCAGCCCATGATGCTTTGCATTGTGTGGGCATGTGATTTTGTGTTTTCTGAAATTGGCTTACAGCCAAATGCCCTTTAGGTAACCCTTGCCTCAGTGTTTGCGCACAGAGGTCATTTGTCTTTTAAATAGTTTTTTTATTTTAATGGGTTCACCACAACATATCCAAGACACACTGTCTTAGGGTAGCTGGTCCATTCCACTGGGGTGTCAAACAGACAAGGCATACTGATGAGTCCTGGTAGGACCCTTTGCATACTGTGTGAGAGGCCTTTCGGCACCATGCAATTCTGCTTAAAGTTGGACCAGCATAACATTCTGTGGTGATTTGCATATGCAGCCCATGATGCTTTGCATTGTGTGGGCATGTGTGATTTTGTATTTTCTTGAAACTTGGCTTGCCAGCCAAATGCCCTTTGGGGTAACCCTTGCCTCAGTGTTTGCGCACAGAGGTCCTTTGTCTTTTAAATAGTTTTTTATTTTAATGGGTTCACCACAACATATCCAAGACACACTGTCTTAGGGTAGCTGGTCCATTCCACTGGGGTGTCAAACAGACGAGGCATACTGATGAGTCCTGGTAGGACGAAACACGTGTCTATGTCTTCTGTTAGCACCCTTTGCAAACTGTGTGAGAGGCCTTTCGGCACCATGCAGTTCTGCTTAAAGTTGGACCAGCATAACATTCTGTGGTGATTTGCATATGCAGCCCATGATGCTTTGCATTGTGTGGGCATGTGTGATTTTGTATTATCTGCATCTATGTTTGTTTCCTTCGCAGTACAGTTTATCTCTGTTCTTAGATTGTTGCTTCTGCTATGATGTTCTACAGGGTGTCTGTTACATTTCTGTCTATCAATAGAGCTTGCCTTGCTCTTAGACTTCTCTATGGTTGTCTCTGTTTCAGGGTTTGAGGTTAGAATTTCGTGGTTGTTTGATAACTTGATGGGTGCACTGTTATAAACCTGTCCCCCCTTCTTTTGTTTGGGGTTGGCTGTACTAATGACCAACCTGCTGCTTCAGGTTCATGTAGATCTGAGGGGATATTTGTGTCACATCTTAATAATTTGTTTAGACTAGCCTGTTCTTCACCAAGTGGCTGGGGTTGTACCATATATATTGCTACTTTATTTATCTTCAAGTATCCCTACTTCTGTCTGGGTTTCTAATCTGTGCTGCAGTATTAGAATCTCCTGCTGTAAGACTCCTATTAATACACATTTGTCACGCATAAATTCTAGATCCAATGCCCCCCTTGATAAACATGTTACATTGTTTATAGTAAAATAAATTCTCTTCCATGAATATTTTATTCTCTTTGCAGTTTGGTTGCTGACAGTATATTAGCCAAGTACTCCTTTCTAGATGTCCTGTGCAGTGGCTTTATTTGGCCAACATAAACCAACTGGTATAGGGGGATTCCTTATCTACAACTCCACATGGTGGTCAGGATAACAGCCCTCCGTCCCCGTGTGTGCAATGCGTGTGCCCTGCTCAGCTTGCCCTACTCGCAGCAGGGCTTGCTTTTCAGTGGTGTGTTTGACCCAGAAGTTCTCCCAGGGGTCATGGTTTTTCAATCATGGCCCAAAAATCTAAATCTGCTTAGAACTGCAAATACGAGCGAGGGCCACTCATCCGTGGCCCTGGCACACACTCAAGCAATTATGCCTGCTCGAATTTTAAAACTTGTTCCAATTTACAAGTCAGTAGTTCGCACTGTTATGCTTATGAACTACTGGCTTCTCTTCCTGCTTCTGGTCTCTGTAACAGGGCTCCAACAACACTTGTACCTAGAGCATGCTCTTGAAAATGAAATAAAATGCTTCTTTTTGTTTTTAAAAGGTATACTACCCCCAATACAGGTACAAGCAGCCTGTCTTGCAGATGTCTGCTGCCAAACACATTACTCTACATGGGGCCTAACCAAGGATCGATGCAATGTTTATAATATCGCTGGATCTTTTCTGCGGTATGGTGAGCAGAGTGGTACACAATACCCTAGTGTACATGGGGCCTAACCAAAGATCTAAATAGAATAGGATTATTGTATCTCTACATCTTTCTTACAATAATCCTCTTAATACAGTCGAGGATGTCATTAGTTTCATTTTTGAGGTCCTGTATTGTGGCTCTAGTTGAAGACTGTTTGTTACAGTGACTCCTGCATCCTTTTCTTGGTCACTAGTATTAATCTCTATACCATGTAAATAGCAATTGTTGCTATTAATTTTTTATCAAAATGCAAAATCCTTTCTCTTCCAACATTAAAAGTCATTTTCAATTTACAGCATTTGCCTGTCTCCCCAAGTCTTCAGACCATTCTGCAGCTCACTGGTACCTTCTTGTTGACTGCTGCACTCACAACCTTTATTATCATCTACAAATTGAATAACTATCCACCCTCTACCACTGGGTCACACATGAACGTATAAAAAAGAGTGGGTCCAGCACTGATGCTTGAGGCACCCCTCTTGTAACCAGACACCACGAAGAATGGCTACCATTTTTTATTAGTCTCTGTCTTTGACCACCCAACCAGTTAACCCATTGTATACATTTCCTGTAGTACACAACCCTTTCATTGCATAAATTAACCTCAGAACCAGGATCGAGAGGACTGGAACCAGAGGGAGAACCTGGGGGCACAACTGCAGGAAATTTAACTGAGGACCGTGGAACCTGAACTGAAGGAGACTGAAGGGATTGAATAATCCGTATAGTGTTAGCTATTTCCTCTGTGGTAGGAACCGACAGTTTCACCAGTTGTGGTTCTGTGTGCTTCTCCTTTTACTTGCCCGTGGTTGCTGGTTCAGCAGCCTGTTCAGCGGTGCGTTTCTTTGTCTGTGAACCAGCACCCTGGTCAGAGGGAGTTTCTCCCGGCTTGGCAGTACTTTTAGAACTATAAGATTTCTCTGTAACCTGTTCAGTGGTTATGTCAGACATTTTTTCCCTCAGCCAGTTCCATTGTCTGTCAAGCGTGGACTGAGGGAAATTCTTGCAAATTTCGCAATCTGTCTGTAAGTGGTCAAACCCGAGACAGAAAGCACACATCAAATGAGGATCAGCTTTAGGAAACGTTTCCCCGTACTCGGTACAGTGCTGGAAACCAGTTGGGCCAGTTCTTTTCTTAGGTGTCTGAGACATGGTCAACTACCCCAAACAAATATCCTTTTTTTTTTTTGTTGGTCGGTTTAAGGACCACAAAACGAACCGGGGTTTAACTCAGTAACGTCCTCACAAAAAGTAGTTTAGAATCTGAACTTTAACTTACAAGGAAAAGGAAGGAAAATGTTGATTCCTGACCGGAGAACCAGACAGAAACCGAGGACTTATCTAATTCTTTCTATCTAAACTAACTTACCGTGTGAACCAGGGACAGTGGTTTAAAAATTCGAATTTAAAGAGGTAGAAAACCGAATAAATAAAAGTGACTTTTGAAAAAGATGCAGGGGATTCTCTGAGGCATCAGACTAGTCAAGCGGAGTGAAGAATCTGACGGTTGATGGATTGTTTACGGGTACGGTGGTTTGAAAACCGAGCTCGAGCCTAGCATTCTCTCATTTGCATAGGTTCTATTAACCTTTTCAGCTTCGGGGTAGTACTATGGTGGGACAATACTGCATATGTCAGAATACAGTAAGATTTCCTGAGGTTAGAACTTCAAGTTTCCCCTTATCATGTTTTAGGTACTCCCTTGGATAATGAAATTAAATGCGTTTAGCACATTTCACATTCCTGAATCCATACTGGGACATTGGAGCTAAGTGCAGTTACTTTAGACAATCAGCAATCCCATGAAGCTAATTAGTACTGATGTGAAGTTTACTGGTCTATAACTTCCTGGTTTTCACTGAATATTACTGCAAGAGGTACTGGTAACCTGTGAGCCAATTTCCTTACAATTCCTGGATGAATTCCATTTGGTCTTGGAGCCTTCTTAACAACATTTTTCTTTGCTGGCAGTTCTACATGTATGGGGCTAACACTGAATGGAATATTATTAACTCCATACATGAAGAACTGTCAGCAAAGATAATCTAAATACATTTAGACAGCCCCCCTTCCCTGATCCTATTTCTCTGTACACAGAGCGCCTGCAGACCCAATCTCTACTTTACGTCATCTTTGCGCTTATTTTAGGGGCAGACCTGCAGTTCTCAGTGGCTGCATGTCTCATACATGGAAGTTCCAAGCCAAGAATTACCAGGTAAATAATTTATTTTATGCTACACATAAATTTAAAATATGGCTATATTAGCTCCTGGGGCAGGATGTGGTTGATGTCTCATTAAATCCTTCCCTGGACTTTTCTTCTCATGCCATCAATATCTGCTGGTTTGTAAATCCCAGGTTAGGTATGGCCTATAGAGCCAAACAAATCCTTACTAATGAAACTATGCAGTCTGGGGGTTGGGGATAAGGTGTAAGCTGGGTATCAGACTGGTTGAAGGATAAGAGGCAGAGAGTAGTGGTTAATGGCAGACACTCAGGGAGGGGAAAATGACCAACAGGGATCAGTACTGGGACCAGTCCTCTTCAATGTCTTCATAAGTGACATTGCTGAGAAACTGTAGGGGGAAGGTGTGTCTCTTTGCAGATGATGCAAAAATCTGCAACAGGCTGGACACCCAGGAGGGGGTGGAGAGAATGCAAAGGGATCTGGAGAAACTGGAGACGTGGTCTGGGGAGTGGCAGCTGGGTTTCAATGCCAAAAAAGTGCAAAGTCGTGCACCTGGGGTGGGGAAAACTGGAAGCTGTGTATAAGATGGGGTGAGGTACTTACAGTCACCAAGCAAGAAAGAGACCTTGGGGTAATCATGTCTGAGTATATCAAGTTGGCAGGGCACTGTGACAAGGCAGTAGGCAAGGTTGGGGTATGTTGGGGAGCACGGAGAGGGATTTCTGGCAGGAGACGGGAGGTGGTGTTGCCACTGTATCGCTCACTGGCGAGACCCCACCTAGACTACTGTGTCCATTTCTGGAAGCTGCACCTCTGCAAGGACGTTGACCGGGTGGAAGCAGACCAGAAGTGGACTACCAAAATGGTGTAGGGCTTGCACGAGAAACCATACAAGGAGAGGCTGCAGGATCTCAACATGTACTCCCTGGAGGAGAGGAGAGTGAGAGGGGACATGATTGAGATATGTACCTCACAGGAGGAGAGGCTGCAGGATCTCAACATGTACTCCCTGGAGGAGAGGAGAGTGAGAGGGGACATGACTGAGATATGTACCTCACAGGGGGACAGGCTGCAAGATCTTAACATGTACTCCCTGGAGGAGACGGGGGGTGAGAAGGGACATGATGGAGATATGTACCTCACAGGAGGAGAGGCTGCAGGATCTCAACATGTACTCCCTAGCGGAGAAGACAGTGAGAGGGGACATGATTGAGATATGTACCTCACAGGAGGAGAGGCTGCAGGATCTCAACATGTACTCCCTGGAGGAGAGGGGAGTAAGAGGGGACATGATTGAAATGTGTACCTCACAGGGGGACAGGCTGCAGGATCTCAACATGTACTCCCTGGAGGACAGAAGAGCAAGAGGAACATAACTGAGACCTAGAAGTACCTCACAGAGTGAACAAGGTGCAGGAGGGGAGTCTCTTTCAGAGAAGGAAGAGCACCAGAACATGAGGCAAGCAGTGAAGCTGGGAGAGAGGTGAGTTTAAGAGGGATGTGAGGAAATACTTCTTCACAGAAAGGGTGGTAGAAGCCAGGAACAATCATCCAGAAGAGATGGTGGGGGAAAGACAGTGGGGAGCTTCAAGCATGTGTGGGCTAGGCACATGGACATAATAATAACAGGAAAGAGAAGTGGGAGGGACACCAGCTACCAAATAGGGTCTGGGGTGTTGAAATAGGCAGGGAAAAATAGGGCAGACTAGATGGACCTACTGGTCCTTTTCTGATGAAAAATTATATGTGTCTGTTTCTTACCCCAGCTGCTTGTATTGCCCTTGCAAAAGGTCTAATCATTTCAAGTTTAAACGATGGTATGCTCTCTTTTCTTGACACTGCTAAAACAAAAATGGCTAGATGGGATGGCAGCCATAACATCTACAGAGTCACACTGTCATCTACCTGTCTTGCACACCATTTTGACCTTTATGGTAAACTGGGGTGGCTATCCCATCAAATGGTCAGCTGTTTGCCTTGGGTTACTTTATAAACAAGCTCCTTCAATCCCTACCTCTGCTCCTGCAGCAGTCCTGTCCATCAAGATCCAAAGACAAATCCCTGTTGGCGGTCTCTAATGTGAACACCAATATTGGGGAAGAGACCCTGCTCCCTGTGCCACTAGACTCTGGAATTTTCTCCCATTTCTGGTTTATGACTCCCCCCCCCACTACCATTGTTTTATAGTCCCTTTGAGGGCATCTGCTGACTGTTTGAGCCTGTAATTGACCTATCCCTCAGTCATCACTCATTTACATTTTGACAATGCAACTAATTTCTATTTGTCAGAATGTGTCAAGTGCGGAAACTTCTTTATTTCCATGGCAACATCCTTGCCATGCACTTTTCTGCATAGAGTTATCACTGGGCTGATCACGTATCCTGTCACTTCATTATTTGTTTACTTTAACGCTGCTGTATACCGGATCGTTTTATTGCTACCTGATAGATGCCCTTTCTGGCTCGCCTGGTTATTGTATAACTATTTCTTGCACAGTAGGCTAAGTTACCCTTTTGTATGATCTGTTCATTTCTGTAACTTGTTTTTTTTTTTTTTTTAATTTCTGTTTTATCCTCCCCAGCCTGCCAATCCCGACCCATTGGGAGAGCTAAGCAGACATCCTTCTGCCATTCGCCCTACCGGGGTCAGCTTCCGGAACCCCATGGAGCCACAGCTTAACCCCCCAAGTGGGGATGAGGTGGGCCCAGAACACCCCGATACTTACATTTCGTCGGTCCAGAGCCATCAGGTGGGTGAAGGCACAATGAGGGCACATCTCTGGCATGCTGTCTCCCTGGAGATGGCAGGCTATTTTTGCATTTTTCCTGTGGTGGACATTGCACTTGCTCTGACATCAAGGCGTGACCGCCGATGTCTGCAACACCCTTCCCTTAGCTGCCTACGAGGGTCATTGAGCCCCAGATCTTTGCCCGGGGGCCAATCAAACACTGAGGCACTTGATGTGTTACTACACCTCCCGGCCTCTGCCAGGGGTCGGCAAATACCGAGCTGCTTCCCAACCCTCCCCCAGAGCAGGCGAGCTGTCAAGGGAAGCTTCAGCCTGCTCCCCCCGGCCGGCCCTCCAGCAACCTGAGCTCGCTCCCAAACCCGGGTCGCTGGCGTCACGGATGGAAATCCAACCACTGCGCCGATGGGCTGGCTTGTCTGTAACCTGTTTTTACTGTATATTTGCTGTAATCATTGGGTTCATACCAAATATGGTTAAGTAATTGTCCAGTGTGTTTACTAGGTTAACAAAAGCTAAATAAACAAATACCTTTCCTGGCCCTCTTTTATTTGCTTGTTTGTGCAGTCCTTAGATAAAGAGATCTGACCTAGCTTGGAGAAAAGGCAAATACTTCCCATGATATGCCCAGGACAGCAGAAGGAGGAGTGGGTGTGGAGAAAATGGGCCAGGCAGCAGCAGTTGGGCATGGCGGGATTAGGGGACTTCCTCTTTCCCAAGTCTACCCCTTATTTTTTGCCCCACAACTGCACCCTTTGTCCCACTCATAGGGCATGCTCCTGTGGAGCCACCTGGTCTTGTGCCTATCGGGACCCATCAGAGGGATGGATGAGCCCCTTCCCACCTTCAAAACTCCCCTACTGGCACCATTCTGAGCAGATGATGCCTCCAGGCATGCTGTGGAGATACCCAGCTGCTGAAGGAGGGCACTAGTGTCGGACCCTCGCACTGGCAGGGGTACAGGTATATTATGGAGATAGTCAGTTGCTGGGGGGAGGGTACAAGTGCCTGACCCTAAGACTGGCAGGGGTACAGGTACACTGTACAGATACTCATCTGCTAGGGCGAGGATACTGCTGTTCAACCCTGGGACTGGCAGGGATACAGGTACACTGTGGAGATACTCAGCGGCTAGGGGGTGGGTACTAGTATCCGACCCTGGAACTGGAAGTCAGCTGCTAGAGGGAGGGTACTGCTCTCTGACCCTGGGACTGGGAGGGGTACAGCTACATTGTAGAGATACTCAGCTGCTAGGGGGAGGGTACCAGTGTCTGACCCTGGGACTGGCAGGGGTACAGGTACATTCTGAAGATACTCAGCTGTTGGGGGAAGGTTACTGCTGTCCGACCCTGGGACTGGCCGGGGTACAGGTACATTGTGGAGCTACTCAGCTGCTGGGGGAGGGTAGAGGTCTCTGACCCTGAGACTGGCGGTACAGGTACATTGTGGAGATATTCAGCTGCTGGGGAAGGGTACATATGTCCGACCTTGGGACTGGCAGGGGTACAGGTACATTGTGGAGATACTCAGCTGCTGCTGGGGGGCACTGGTGCCCAACTCTGGGACTGTCAGTGGTACAGGTACATTGTGGAGATACTCAGCTGCTGCTGGGTGGCACTGGTGCCCGACTCTGGGACTGGCAGGTGTACAGGTACACTGTGGAGATACTCAGCCGCTGCTGGGCAGCACTGGTGCCCAGCTCTGGGACTGGTAGGTGTACAGGTACATTGTGAAGATACTCGGCTGCTGCTGGGGGTACTGCTGTCTGATCCTGTGACTGGCAGGGGTACAAGTACATTGTAGAGATACTCGGCTGCTGCTGGACGGCCCTGGTGCCCAACTCTGGGACTGGCAGGTGTACAGGTACATTGTGGAGATACTCAGCTGCTGCTGGGCGGCACTGGTGCCCAACTCTGGGACTGGCACGTGTACAGGTACACTGTGGAGATATTCAGCTGCTGCGGGGTAGGTACAGGTGTCCAGCCTGGGACTGACAGGGATTAAGGCACCTTATGGAGATAGTCAGCTGCTGTATGAGGATACTAGTGTCTGTCCCTGGGACTGACAGGGGTACAGGTACACTGAGGAGATACTCAGCTGCTGGAGGGGTGGTGCTCTGGTGCCCAACTCTGGGACTGGCAAGGGTACAGCTACATTGAGGAGATACTCAGCTGCTGTTGGGAGGGTACTGGTGTCTGATCCTGGGACTGGCAGTGGTACAGGGACACTGTGGAGGTACTCAGCTGCTGTGTTGTGGGTACAGGTGTCCAACCCTGGTACTGGGAGGGGTGCAAGTACATTGTGGAGATACTCAGCTGCTGTTGGGAGGGTACTGGTGTCTGATCCTGGGACTGGCAGGGGTACAGGGACACTGTGGAGGTACTCAGCTGCTATGGGGTGGATACAGGTTTCCAACCCTGGGACTGGGAGGGGTACAGGTACATTGTGGAGATGCTCAGCTGCTGGGGGAAGGTACTGCTGTCTGTCCCTGGGACTGGCAAGGGTACAGGTACATTGTGGAGATACTCAGCTGCTGGGGGGAGGGTACTGCTGTCTTACCCTGGGCCTGGCAGGGGTACAGGTACACTGTGGAGATACTCAGCTGCTGGATGGATGGTACTGGTGTCCGACCTTGGGACTGGCAGGGGTACAGGTACATTCTGGAAATGCTTGGCTGCTAGGGGTAGGGTAGTGGTGTCCGACCCTGGGACTGTCAGGGGTACCGGTACATTCTGGAGACAATCAGCTGTTGGGGGAAGGTACAGGTGTCCAGCTCTTGGACTGGCAGGGGTACAGGTACACTGTGGAGATATTCAGCTGCTGGGAGGAGGGTACAGGTGTTCAACTCCGAGAATGGCAGTACAGGTACATTGTAGAAATACTAAGCTGGTGTGGGGGGGGGGTGGTACTAGTGTCCAAGTCTGGGACTGGCAAGTGTACAGGTACACTGTGGAAATACTCAGCTATGTGGAGTACAGGTATCCAACCCTGGGACTGGCAGGGGTACAGGTACATTGTGGAGCTACTCAGCTACTGGGAGGGAGGGCACTGGTGTCGAGCCCTGGGACTTGCAGGGGTCCAGGTACATTGCGGAGATACTCAGCTGCTGGGGTAGGGTACTGGTGTATGACACTGGGACTGGCAGGGGTACAGGTACACAGTGGAGATACTCAGCTGCTGGGGGAAGGTACAGGTGTCCGACCCCAAGAATGGCAGTACAGGTACTTTGTAGTAGTAGTAGTAAAAATGTTATTCATATGAAATATGAACCAGGATATACTTGATTGAGCTTACGCTCGTTTACAACGAGATCCCAAGCATACAACATTGTAGAGATACTAAGCTGGTGGGGGGAAGGGTACTAGTGTCCGAGCCTGGGACTGGCAGGGGTGCAGGTACTTTGTGGTGATACTAAGATATGCACGGTAGAGGTGTCCGAGCCTGGGACTGGCAGGGGTTCAGGTACATTGTGGAGATACTCAGCTATGTGGGGTACAGCCGGTGTCCGACCCTGGGACTGGCAGGGTACAGGTGTATTGTGGAGATACTCAGCTATGTGGGGTAAAGGTGTCCGACCCTGGGATTGGCAAGAGTACAGGTACACTGTGGTGATACTCAGCTATGCTGGGTAGAGGTGACTGGTACTGGGACTGGCAGGAGTACAGGTACATTGTGGAGATACTCAGCTATGCTGGGTAGAGGTGACTGGTACTGGGACTAGCAGGGATCCAGGCACATTGAGGAGAGGTCTGCTGCAGGGGATGGTACAGATGTCCAGCCTTGGAACTGGCAGGATCCTTAACTGCAGTTATGGGATAAAGGAGTATGGTGTCAACTTACGGTGTTCCTCAGCGTCGCTCTCGTCTTCATCTCTAGCTTTGTAGTAGGTGATCTCTCGGATGATTGCAGACTTGGGCAAAGGCTTCTTCTGAGGTAGTATAAGCAGTGGCTTCTGATGCAAAGGTCGGTGAACATGTGGTCTCGACCGTACACTGGCCTTTGTCTGTACAGAAAACAGTTTGTCTCCAAGAAATCGTTCTTCATATTTTCCCTTCAACAAATGGAACAATGATTGAAAGTGGGCCATGTGAGAAGGACAGTGAAACAGCAGGGTGCCTTCATTTCCCAGACCTCCTATGGCTCTGAGGAGACATGTGTGAGTCACAGGCACAAACTCTGATTGACTGAGATTGCTTACTCCTCCCTCACATGGCCCTGACTGCCATTAAGCGGACCACATGATTTATCTTCAAACCAACAAAGCAAGGCCACAAGCTCCAAACACCATGGGTACAGCCATGACAATCCAGTTTCCAAGTGTCTCACTCCGTACAGTCCCAGCTGCACCACTCTGTACAGTCCCAGCTACACCACCCTGTACAATCCTAACTTCCCCACTTTGTACAGTTCCAGCTACTCCACTCTGTACAGTCCCAGCTGCACCACTCTGTACAGTCCTAACTTCCCCTTTGTACAGTTCCAGCTACCCCACTCTGTACAGGCCCAGCTGCACCACCCTGTACAGTCCTAACTTCCCCACTTTGTACAGTTCCAGCTACCCCACTCTGTACAGTCCCAGCTGCACCACTCTGTACAGTCCTAACTTCCCCTTTGTACAGTTCCAGCTACCCCACTCTGTACAGTCCCAGCTGCACCACTCTGTACAGTCCCAGCTACACCACCCTGTACAATCCTAACTTCCCCACTTTGTACAGTTCCAGCTACCCCACTCTGTACAGTCCCAGCTGCACCACTCTGTACTGTCCTAACTTCCCCTTTGTACAGTTCCAGCTACCCCACTCTGTACAGTCCCAGCTGCCATACTCTGTACAGGCCCTACTACCCCTCCCTGTATAGTACCAGCTGCCCCACTCTGTACAGGCCCAGCTGCACCACCCTGTACAGTCCTAACTTCCCCACTCTGTACAGTCCCAGCTGCTATACTCTGTACAGGCCCTACTACCCCTCCCTGTATAGTACCAGCTGCCCCACTCTGTACAGGCCCAGCTGCCCCTCTATGTACAGTCCAAGCTGCACCACTCTGTACAGTCCCAGCTGCCATACTCTGTACAGGCCCTACTACCCCTCCCTGTATAGTACCAGCTGCCCCACTCTGTACAGTACCAGCTGCCCCACTCTGTACAGTACCAGCTACCATACTCTGCACAGGCCCTGCTATCCCTCTCTGTATAGTACCAGCTGCCCCACTCTGTACAGGCCCAGCTGCCCCTCTATGTACAGTCCAAGCTGCACCACTCTGTACAGTACCAGCTACCATACTCTGCACAGGCCCTGCTGCCCCTCTCTGCATAGTACCAGCTGCCCAACTCTGTACAGTCCCAGCTGCACTATTCTGTACAGCCCCAGCTGCCCCACTCTGTACAGTCCCAGCTGCCACACTCTGTTCAACCCCAGCTGCCACACTGAGTTTGTGCATTAACACTGTACCATGCATAATAGACAAAACAGGAAAAATCCACTGAAACCTAATCAAAGATTCTGTCTAGACCATGTGTCTACAGTAACAGCTTGCAATGAACAGTAACTTGCAAAAAGAAAAAGGGCAACATGTGGCTCTCACACTCCAATAGTGTATAATCAGCAATGCGTGGCTCTCACACTCCTACCATGTGTAATCAGCAATGTGGCTCTCACATTTCTACCATGTATAATCATCAACATGTGGCTCTCACAACTACCACGTGTAATCCATAACATGTTGCTGTCACACTCCTATCACATATAATCTGCAACATGTGACTCGCATACTCCTACTGTGTATAATCAGCAATATGTGGCTCTCGCAGTCCTACCCTGTATAATCTGCAACATGTGGCTCGCACACCTATCATGTGTAATCTATAACATGTGACTCCCACACTCCTGCCATGTATAATCAGAAACATGTGGCTCTCACACTCCTACCATGTACTGTATAAGCAGCAACATGTGACTCTCACACTCCTACCATGTATAATCAGAAACATGTGGCTCTCACAGTCCTACCATGTATAATCTGCAACACGTGGCTGTCACACTCCTACTATGTATAATCAGAAATATGTGGCTCTTACACTCCTACCATGTATAAGCAGCAAAATGTGGCTTTCAAACTCCTACCATGTATAATCAGCAACATGTGGCCCTCACACTCCTACCATGTATAATCAGCAACGTGTGGCTCTCAAACTCCTATCATGTATAATCTGCAATGTGTGGCTCTCACACTCCTACCATGTATAATCAGTAACGTGGTTCTCACACTTCTAACATCAATAATCTGCAACATGTGACTCTCACACTCCTACCATGTATAATCAGCATCATGTGACTCTCACACCCCTACCATGTATAATCTACAGTACAACATGTGGCTCTCATACCTATCATATATAATCTGTAACAAGTGGCTGTCACACTCCTACCATGTATAATCAGCAACATAGGACTCACACTCCTACCATGTATAATCTGCAACATGTGGCTCTCACACCTATCATGTATAATATGTAACATGTGGCTCCCACACCCCTACCATGTATAATTAGCAACATGTGGCTCTCACACTGCTACCATGTATAATCTGCAACATGCTGCTCTCACACGCCTACCATGTATAATCTGCAACATACAAACATACGAAGAAGCCAGCAGAAGAAGGCTATTTGGTCTATCAAGTCTGCTCACATAGCAGGGTCCACAGCTTGAGCTAATGTCCCTGCCCTCCCTCCCCACTCCTCCCATCTTCCCTACCCATGATCCTTACCTTCCCTATGCCTATCTCAGCCTCTCTTAAAACTGCCCACTGTCTTCAATGAGATGAACTCTTCCAGCAGTGCATTCCAAGTGTCCACCACCCTATTTGTGAAGAAGTGCTTCCTGACCTCCCTCCTAAACCTCCCACCCTCCAGTTTAAGACTGTGCCCCTTAATGTTATGGTTGCCACTCATCTTAAA
The DNA here is from genome assembly GCA_016271365.2 of Neoceratodus forsteri. Classification (NCBI taxonomy): domain Eukaryota; kingdom Metazoa; phylum Chordata; order Ceratodontiformes; family Ceratodontidae; genus Neoceratodus; species Neoceratodus forsteri. The sequence continues at coordinate 69,247,041 of CM028136.1, forward strand.
GAGACTCTCCTTATCAACCTTATTGATTCCTTTGAAGTACTTGAAGGTCACAATCATGTCCCCTCTCTCTCTCCTGTCTTCCAGGGAGTACATGTTCAGTGCCCTCAACCGCTGCTCGTATGCCTTATCCTGCTGATCGGCTATCATCTTTGTAGCCCTCCTCTGGACTTTCTCCAGCAGGTTAATGTCCTTTTTGAGGTGTGGGCACCAGTAATGAACTGCATACTCTAGATGCAGCCTTACCAGTGACCTGTACAAGGGCAGTATAACCTCCTCTCTCCTGCTACCGATCCCCCTAGATATGTATCCCAGCATCTTGTTTGCCTTTGCTGCTGCTTTCTTGCACTGCATGGAGTGCTGCAGGTCACTAGTAATCATCACTCCCAGGTCCTTCTCCTCCTCTGATACAGATACTCGGACTCCACCCAGGTAGTACTTTGTCCTGGGATTCTTGGCTCCAATATGCATAACTTTGCATTTCTTGGCATTGAAGCCAAGCTGCCAGATCCTGGACCACCTCCCCAGCTTTTCCAGATCTTCTTGTAGGTCCTGTATCCCTTCAGCTGTGTCCACTCTCCCACAGAGCTTGGTGTCATCCATGAATAGGCACATTTTGCCCTTAATGCCATCCCCAATGTCACTGATGAGGACATTGAACAACACCGGCCCCAGCACGGAGCTCTGTGGGACCCCCCTGGTTACCTCTGTGGTGCCAGATAACTCTCCTTCCATAACCATCCTCTGGGTTCTGTCCCTCAGCCAGTTTTCCACCCATCTCTCCATCTTTTCCCCAACCCCAAGATCCAACAACTTCCTGATCAACATTTTGTTTGGCACAGAGTCAAAGACCTTGCTGAAATCAAGATAGAGGATGTCTACTGCTTGGTCCCTGTCTACTGTCTTAGTGACACAGTCAAAGAAGTTAATCAGATTTGTTTGACATGATCTCCCCCCATAAACCCATGCTGCCTCTCATCCTGGAGACCATGCTGTTCTAGATATTCCACCAACCTTTTCTTTAGTATGGTCTCCATGAGCTTGCCCACAATAGAGGTCAGACTTGACTGGTCTGTAATTCCCTGGGTCATTCTTAGGGCTGCTTTTGCAGAGGGGCACTACATATGCTCCTTCTCCAATCCTGTGGTACCATGCCTGACTCTAGTGAACTATTAAATAGGTCTGCCAGTGGCCCTGCCAGCTCCTCAGCCAGTTACTTTAGTACCCTTGGATGTACTCTGTCCGGGCCTGGTGATTTATCCACCTTCAATGCCAGCAGCACTTCCCTCACTCTGTCCTCCTCTATCACTACATGTGTCCCCCCGCTCCTCTTTTCCCTCTTGAAGGCACTGGTCCATCCTTCTCCCTGGTGAAGACGGAACAGAAGTATTTATTTGGTATCTCTGCTTTTCCTCCATTATCCTCCACCCACTCCACCCCTTTCTTAAGCCTAACAATCCCTTCCTTCTTATCCCTTTTCTCACTTATATAGGGAAAGAAAGCCTTCTCCCTCTTCTTAATTCCTTCCGCTATCTGCAGCTTCTTCTGTGCCTTTCTCGCTGAACTTCCTTACTTGCCTCACTAACCAACCTTAGGTAATTTTCCCTATCCACCTCTCTCTTGGTCTTCCTGAATTTTCTATAGGCCAGCCTCTTTTCCCTAACTGCCTTGTCAGCCCCAGAACTGAACCAGCTGGGCACTTTGGCCCTTGTGTTCTTCCCCCTGAGCCTAACGCGCTCATCTGTGGCAACCAGTATTCCTTCCTTAATGATGGACCATCTTTAGTCCACCCCCCATATCTGCTCTGATGCCTGCCAAATGGCTCCTTACCACTTCGCCCATTTTCCTGAAGTTCACCCTCCTGAAATCCAAGATTTTGGTCTTAGTCGGGATGCTTTCCCTGCCCATATCCAACTGGAACCACACTATGCAATGCTCACTTCCACCCAGTGGCTCTCTGACCATTATTTCCTGTACATGCTCCCCATTTGTGAGCACCAGATCAAGAATTGCCTCAGCTCTTGTTGGTTCAGTAAAGTCCTGAGTCAGAAACCCACTCTACAGTCCTTCCAGCATCACCTGACTCTTAGCACATGTTGTGGATAGTATGCTCCAGTTCACCTTGGGCAGGTTGACGTCCCCCACATTTACCACCTCTCCTTACCCTGCAGCTTCCAATATTTGTTAGATCAGTTCCCTGCCCCTCTCCTCATCTTGACTGGGTGGTCTGTAAACCACCCCAACCTCACCTTTCTCCCTCTATTGGACCTTAACTGAACACATAATGCCACCACCTCCCCTTCCTCCAACTCCTCCCTCGTGCAAGTTTTTCTCTCCCTGATATAAACTGCCACCCTTCCCCCCTTCCTGACTACCCTGTCCCTCCTGTATAGTTTATATCCAGAGATCATAGGGTCCCAGTCATGGTGTGATGTTGCCCAAGTCTCAATTACTGCAGCTATGCTCACCCCCCGTCTGCTAATACTGCATGCATGTCATCCATCTTGTTTCCAAGACTCCGCGATTCCGAGACACCACCCTCCACCTAGAGTCTGACCTTCCTTCTCTTCCCTCTTTTTTTCTATTCACATTTATCCCCTCCATGTGTACCCCTACAAATACCCTTATTATGTGTTCCTCACCCCCCCCCACCCTTTACTAACTGTGTTTTTGCCCCTTCCACCTCCTTCCTCCAGACCTCTTCCATCACTGTGGGGGAGAGGTTCACTCACCACCACCTCCTCTTGGAGTCTGTGGGCCTGCATGACCACTGCCTCTCCCAGTAGTTGAAATTAAGTGTAGTGGTTATGTATTCCCCCAGTTTATCCCTGAGTACCCTCAAATCCTCCCTACTGAGATGTAGCCTGTCTGGTGAAAAGAGTGCTTTGTCTGACCAGGTTTCCTCCCAGTCCCCAATACAGATGAACCTCTCCTCCCGGCACCATTTCCTCAGCCAGTCATTAAAATCCTCTATTCTTCTTTTCCTAACTGTGCTGGCCCTTGGTACTGGTATCACCTCTGAGAAGGCCAGTGAACTTCCTTCCTCCCTACAGATCTTCCCTAACTCCCTGAACCCACTATCTCAACCTCCTCCCCAGCTAGGTCGTTGGTTCCCAAATGTATAACTAAATAAGGTTTTCCTCCAACCTCCCCTTACTATTTCCCTTAATCTTGGGCCCACCTTCCCTGCTGCCATCCCTGGCATACAAACCACCCTCCTGCTTGCATGTGAGTTCCCTTTCCTTCCCCAGTAAATACCCCTAATTATGGAGTCCCCTATGATCGCCACCCTTCCATCCCTTGCATCCATGCTCCCCGTCCTGCCTTTCTTACCTTCCGTAGTAGCTGCTTCCCCACCTAATTGCTCCCTCTGCACCTTCAGCAACATGTGGCTCTCACTCTCTTACAATGTATACTCTGAAACATGTGGCTCTCACACTCCTATCACATATAATCGGCAACATGTGGCTCTCACACCTATCATGTATAATGTGTGTAATATGTGGCTCTCACACTCCTACCATGTATAATCAGCAACATGTGGCTCTCAGAAGCCAACCATGAATAATCTGCAACATGTGACTCTCACACACCTTTCACGTATAATCAGCAACATGTGACTTTCACACACCTACTATATATAATCTGCAACATGTGACTCTCACACTCTTAGCATGTATAATCTGCAACATGTGTCTATCACACTCCTACAATGTATAATCAGCAACAAGTGGCTCTCACACTCCTACCATGTATAATAAGCAACATGTGGCTCTTAGTATAATCTGCAACATGTGGCTCTCACACCTGTCATGTATAATCTGTAACATGTGGCTCTCATACTCCTACTGTGTATAATCAGCAATGTGTGGCTCTCATACCTATCATGTATAATCTGCAACATGTGACTCCCACACTCCTACAGTGAATAATCTGCAATATGTGGCTCTCACACCTATCATGTATAATCTGTAACATGTGACTCTCACACTCCTACCATGTATAATCAGCAACATGGGGCTCTCACACTCCTACCATGTATTATGTGCAACATGTGGCTCTCAGACCGATCATGTATTATTTGTAACATGTGGCTCGCACACTCCTACTGTGTATATTCTGCAACATGTGGCTCTCACATGCCTACCATGTATAATCTGCAACATGTGGCTCTCATACTCCAACCGTGTAGAATAAGCAACATGTAGCTTTCACACTCCAACTGTGTATAATCTGCACCATGTGGCTCTCACACATAATCTGTAACATATAATCACATATCTATCACATGTAATCTACAACATGTGATTCTCACACTCTTATCATGTATAATCTGCAACATGTGGCTCTCGCACTCCTACCATGTATAATCAGCAACATGTGGCTTTCACACTCCCACTGCGTATAATCTGCAACATGTTGCTCTCTCACTCCTATCACATATCATCAGCAATTTGTGGCTCTCACACTCCTACATGTATAATCAGCAACATGTGGCTCTCATACTCCTACCATGTATAATCTGCAACATGTGGCTCTCACACCTAACATGTATAATCTGTAACATGTGGCTCTCACACACCTACCATGTATATTCAGCAACATGTCGCTCTCGCTCCTATCATGTATAATCTATAACATATTACTCTCACAATCCTACCATGTATAATTTGCAACATATGGCTCTCACACCTATGATGTATAATCTATAACATGTTTCTCTCACACTCCTACCATGTATAATCAGCAACATGTGGCTCTCACACTCCTACCACGTATAATCTACAACATGTGGTTCTCACACCGATCATGTGTAATCTATAACATGTGGCTCTCACACTCCTACCACTTATAATCTGCAACATGTGGCTCTCAAACTCCTACCATAACATGTGGCTCTCACATTCCTACCATGTATAATCAGAAACATGTGGCTGTCAAAGTCCTACCATGTATAATCTGCAACATGTCACTTTCACTCAGCTATAACATATAATCTGCAACATGTCACTTTCACTCACCTATCATATATAATCTGCAGCATGTGTTTCTCCCACTCCTACCATTTATAATCTGCAACATGTGGCTCTCACACTCCTACGATGTATAATCTGCAAGATGTGGCTTTCACTCTCCTATCACATATAATCTGCAACATGTGGCTCTCAACTCCTACTACATATAATTTGCAACATGTGGCTGTCAGACACCAACCAAGTATAATCTGCAACATGTGGCTCTCTCACCCCTACCATGTATAATCAGCAACATGTGACTCTTACACGCCTACCATGTATAATCAGCAACATGTGGCTCTCACACTCCTAGCATGTTTAATCTGCAACATGTAGCTCTCACATTCCTCCCATGTAAAAGCAGCAATGTGACGCTCACACTCCTACCAAGTATAATCTGCAACATGTGGCTCTCACACTCATGCTATGTATAAGCAGCAATGTGGCTCCCACACGTTGACCATGTATCATCAGCAGCATGTGGCTCTCACAATCCTACCACGTATAATGAGAAATATGTGTCTCACACTCCTACCACATATAATCTGCAACATGTGTCTCACACTCCTACCGCATATAATATGCAGTATCTGGGTCTCACATTCGTACTGCATATAATCTGCAACATGTGTCTCTTACACTCCTACCATGTATAATCAGCAACATGTGGCTCTCACACTCCTACCATGTATAATTAGTAACAAGTGGCTCTCCCACTCTTACCACGTATAATTTGCAACATGTGGCTCTCAACTCCTACTTCGTATAATCTGCAACATGTGGTTCTCAGACACCAACCATGTATAATCTCCAACATTTGACTCTCACACTCCATTTACGTATAATTAGCAACATGTGACTCGCACGCCTACCACATTTTATCTGCAAGATGTGACTCACACACTCCTTTCACGTATAATCAGCAACATGCGACTCTCACACATCTACCAAATATAATCTGCAACATGTGGCTCTGACATTCCTTTCATATATAATCAGCAACATTATACTCCTTCCATGTATAGTCAGCAACATGTGGTTCTCACGCTCCTGCCACGTATAATCTGCAACATGTCACTTTCACTCAGCTATAACATATAATCTGCAACATGTCACTTTCACTCACCTATCACATATAATCTGTAACATGTGTCTCTCACACTTCTTCAGTGTATAGTCTGCAACATGTGGCTCTCAGACTCCTTCCATGTATAATCAGCAACATGTGGCTGTCACATTCCTTCCATGTATAATCAGCAACATGTGGCTCTCACATTCCTTCCACGTATAATCAGCAACATGTGGCTCTCATACTCCTGTACTGTCACAGAATTAACTCTACCCCAACTCAGCCCCTTATAATAAAAGTTCAGGAATGCAAAAATGCTGTCGCTGGTTGATTTAATTCTCTATTTCATTCCAATATGACGTTACTCTATTACAATCCAGTGTAGCGTCTTGCATTTACAGTTTGTATTCAGTTCTGAAGTTAGACTTTCAATATCAGTCATTCAGTTCAAAATTCAAAAAATGAGCTTTCAGTATGTGTTAACGTTTCAGGACTCTACTTTTTTCCCTTCATCAGAAACTGAAAGCTTAAAAATAATAATAATGTGTCATGTTATTTTTTGTTTATAATAACTAAATTGAAAATACTAATAGCAAACATCCAAAGAACCCCTGTTAGGGACCACAACTAATATTTCATACCTTTTAGAAAGTTTAGGTTCATCTCAGACTGACTTAATGTACATTTACGTTCTCATTGTATTGTTCTTTTAGTGCCTGGGGAACAACAGGGCATAAAACCTGTGTTGTAACGGTTTGTTTAATTCTAAAATGCCATAGCCAACTTCTGTTTTAAGGTTCAATAAATTGTGTTACCTTGGAAATGCTAATGGTGTTTTCATATGCCATAATTTAGTTAAATGTGTATTTAAACCTGAAAAACACCAAGTAAGAGCCCATTGAACTGCCCGTTTTGTCCACTTTTAAGTTTTATCTGATTTAGTACAGTCGGGTTGCCAAACCTTTTAGCTTACCTCAATATTACTACGGAGAAACCCCATTTCCTTATTTTTCCTTTTCAAAGTTCTGTTTTATGTTATGACCACAGTCCTTTTATTTCCATTAGGGGGTCCCTCGCTTTTAAGAGGCTTGCAGAAAGATTAAACTTCTTAAGACTGCCACCATTACATTCAGACGCTGACTTTGAAAAGAAAAAAATAAGGAAATAATTCATTCAATAATATCGTGAAATATGTTTAGCACCGATTCTAAATCAGCACTAAATCAACTAGACTAAACAGAGTTAGAAAAAATTACTTACCATAATAATCTTGTTTCTTCCATGATGCTCAGATATTCATAACTTTATGCAGTATGCCTGGAGGGTTGGACTGCCCGGAGAGATGGAACACATGCAAATGAGTAGAATTCTTTGCACGTGAGCATCTTTCAAATACTGCCTCTACCAGCTGTAGTGTTCTAACCTCTTCAGATCTGAGAGAAAGCCTGGAAGTCAGGCATTAGGAAACTAATGCAACTTAACAATTTATAAAAAGAGGGGTTTCTCCTAATTAAAGCATAGAATTTTTAGAAAAAAAACTCCAAAGGGAGGATAATAATATTTGACAAAACCTCATCAAAGAAAACTCCAAAAGGAGAACCATTGAAAAATCCCTATTTAAAAATGATTAAAAAACAGAGAATATGCAACAAAAATGACATGGCTTGATGGTACCAGCATGCGGAGTGGAGAGGCTGAAGTTCTGGAAGGGGAGGAAGGGAGGGAAGTTATGAATATCTGTGCATCACTGAGAAGAAACAAGATTACTATGGTAAGTAATTTTTTCTTCTAACCCTGCAGTTCTCAGGATATTCATAACTTTATGCAGACTACCAAGCAGTACCACTGGAGGTGGGCACAGAACTTATTTTGGAAACAGACTCTGCAGAACTGCTGTGCCAAACCTAGCATCACTCCTGGATAGAATGTCCAAGTTGTAATGCTTTGTAAAGGTGTGTACTGTTTTCCAGGTAGCTGCTTTGCAAATGTCCACCAAGGGAACCTCCCTGGCAGCTGCAAGGGTAGCAGCAGTTCCTCTTGTAGAATGCACCCTCAATCCAATTGGGGGCTCTTTACCTGCTTTAGTGTAGCAGAACTGAATACACTGGACTGTTCACCAAGAAATGGATCTTTTTGAGGCTGGTTTACCCTTTCCTACATCCCCATATGTAAGGAAAAGTTGTTTTCCATTCTTCCTATTTCCTATGTTTTTTAGTGGCTGTCCTGTAATAGCTGATGTCCCTTTTCACGTCCAGACTGTGTAATCTTCTTTCACCACAACTGGTGTGGTCTGTGAAAAAGGCAGGTAGAATGATTGATTGGTTCAGATGAAAGTCTGAAACCACTTTAGGAAGAAACTGTCTGTTTGTTCTGAGGACTACCTTATCTCTGTGAAATGAGATATAGTCTTGGTCAATGCAGAGAGCCTGGAGCTCGCTAATTCTGCTTGCAGAAGTAATAGCTACTAGAAAAAACCTGTTTTCCAAGTAAGGTATTTCAAGTGGGCAGTAGCCATGGGCTCAAAAGGAAGGCACATGAGCTTGGCTATACACATATTCAGATCCCAAACAGGCACAGGTGCCCTGTGAGGTGGGTGCAAATGCATCAATCCTTTAAAAAATCTTTTGAAAAGTTTGTCTGATGCTACTGACACTTTTGTCCCTGCAGAAAGGTAGGCAGATACTGCTGCTAAATGAACCTTAAGGGAACTGGGTTGCAAACCTTGTGAATGCAAATGAGTGAGATAGTCTATGACAACCGAAACTCCAGCCTTATGTGGCATAAGGTTTATACTGGAACACTAGAGAGAGAGAATCTCTTCCATTTGGAGGAATATGTGTTCTGTGTTGAGGGTTTTCTATAACCCTTTAAAATATTTAAGACAGCTTCTGAAAGATTTCAATCTGCATACTCTAATTCCTCAAGAGCCATGCCTTGAGATGAAGGGACTTGAGATTCGGGTACAGCAATGTTCCCTCATTAGAGGTCAGGAGATTGTGTCTGAGGGGCAATTGTATTGGTTTTCTGACAGACATGGAGAGCGGAAGAGAGTACCATGGCTGCCTGGGCCAATCTGGAGCTATCAAAATCACACGAACATACATACGAACATACGAACAAGCCAGCAGAAGAAGGCCATTTGGTCTATCAAGTCTGCTCACATTGCAGGGTCCACAGCTTGAGCTAATGTCCCTGCCCTCCCTCCCCACTCCTCCCATCCTCCCTACCCATGATTCTTATCTTCCCTATGCCTATCCCAGCCTCTTAAAACTGCTCGCTGTCTTTAATGAGATGACCTCTTCTGGCAGCACATTCCAAGTGTTCATCACCCTTTCTGTGCAGAAGTGCTTTCTGACATGCCTCCTAAACCTCCCACCCTCCAGCTTAAGACTGTGCCCCCTCATGATATGGTTGCCATTCAGTTTAAAGAGACTTTCCTTATCAACATTATTTATCCCTTTCAAGTACTTGAATGTCCCAATCATGTCCCCTCTCTCTCTCCTGTCTTCCAGGGAGTACATGTTCAGTGCCCTCAACCTCTCCTAGTATGCCTTGCCCTGCTGACTGGCTATCATTTTTGTAGCCCTCCTCTGTACCTTCTCCAGCAGGTTAATGTCCTTTTTGAAGTGTGGGCACCAGTAATGAACTCCATACTCTAGATGATGTGTCAGGAGTGAGATTTGGAGCACCAGGAAAATGCCGCGGTGCTTTATCACAACAAGTCACTAGTATCAAAAGTAAAAATAAGCACCCGTGGTCACAGACGCACAAAAGACTGTTGTTCAAAAACGTGAAAAAATCCCTTTAATTTAAGTTTAAAAGTGCAAAATACATACTGCCTCAGGAGGTGTTATGAGGTTTGCCGAAGAACAAAACTACTGACGTTTTGCATGGCCACTGCCATGCATCCTCAGAGTAGTATGACCACATCAATTTGGTTACTTATATACTACATAATCATGTGACCTTATAAGCAATTAATTCATGACCAATCTTAAGTGGTACCCAATTTAAGATATACATATAGTGCTCTATAATTAAATCTTATTATTAAAAAAGTTTGCATATTTTATGTTTTTATGCTCACCGCATTAGTCATAATATCATACATTAACCAAAAACTTGGATTATTTCTCAAAGAGGTTAAATAGTCATTGCATTTTGTAAATTAACTCAATTATCATGTTTCAAAATATTTCTTATTTTAATATGTATGTATATGTTTCATACATATATAGCATATTTTTCTCTCTTTGGGATATATATATATATATATAGCCACTCTTTGAGAAATATCCAGGTACATACTTCATAATCAATGGTGGTAATTGCATTTATACTAAACCCTTATCCTAATTTCAGAATGTTTAGATATTACATGTAAATATCATTTTATGTTTTCATAACATTATATTTCTCCAGAAAGGCTGCCAAATCTATGTTCTCATTAAGTCCCATCTCTGTTCTGGCCCCCAGTTCATAAATCCGGTAACTTTCCCTCTTACCTACTATTTTTTCAAAGTTTCCCCCTCTAGGACCCAGTTTTATTTGTTCAATTCCACTAAATGTAATTTCATGTGTATTCTCAGGATGTGTCACTATATGTTGTACAATAGCATAACTGATCATTTTGTTATGTATTGCTCTGATATGTTCTCCTATCCTAGTTTTAAATTGCCTTACAGTTCTTCCTACATAGAAGGCACTACAGCTTCAAGTCAGTGTATAGATAACTCCTCTACTATTGCAGTTAATAAACTGTTTAATATGTATTTCTTTAGGGGTACTAGGATTGCTGAAAGTTTTACATGGGTTAATGTATTTACAGTATTTACATCGACCACATCTGAATGTTCCTGTGGGAATAGGGGGAAACATAGTGGATACTGGTTTCTGTGCTGGTAAGATGCTGTTCACCACCATATCTTTAATGGTTTTATTACGTCTAAATGCTATCTGGGGACCTTCTCTAACCACATTTTGTAATTTTGGTTCTAATTCCAGTATTGACCAGTTTTTACTAATACTATGTTTCACTGCATCAGCTTCACTGGAATAAGTGGTAACAAATGGGGTACTCAGTGTTTTTATTGTGTCCTTTCCTTATATTTAAAACTTGTTCTCTATCCATTGTGTCAACTAATTCTACAGCTGTGGCTATACTGTGGTTGGTACAGCCTTTTCCTTAAATCTTCTAATCTGTTGGCTGGGTTTTGCTACAAACTGTTCATGTTCAGTACAATTCCTACATGTACGGATTAACTGACCCTTAGGTATGTTAAAGCAAATATGTGGTGCATGACAACTATTATATCTTAAAAGACTATTTCTATCCGTTGGTTTCTGGTAGTGTTGTGCAAATGTCTCCCTGTCTGTTTCTATAGATTCTCAGGTTCAAAAATGTGATCTCATCTATATTGGCTGTGATTTTGTACCTTAAACAGCTACTTGTGTTTTCTAGCCTTTTTACAAATAAATTTAGTTCCTCCAGGGCGCCTTTCCAGATAATTAGAAAACATAAAATGATATTTACATGTAATATCTAAAACATTCTGAAATTAGAATAAGGGTTTAGTATAAATGCAGTTACCACCATTGATTATGAAGTATGTACCTGGATATTTCTCAAAGAGTGGATATATATATATATATATATATATATATATCCCTTAAAGAGAGAAAAATATCCTATATATGTATGAAATATATACATACGTATTAAAATAAGAAACATTTTGAAAAATGATAATTGAGTTATCAATTTACAAAATGCAATGAATATTTAACCTCTTTGAGAAATAATCCAAGTTTTTGGTTAATGTATGACATTGTGACTAATGCTGTGAGCATAAAAACATAAAATATGAAAAAGTGTTTTAATAATAAGATTTAATTATAGAGCACTATGTGTTTATCTTAAATTGGGTACCACTTAAGGTTGGTCATGAATTAATTGGTTATAAGGTCACATGATTATGTAGTATATAAGTAACCAAATGAATGTGGTCATACTACTCTGAGGATGCATGGCAGTGGCCATGCGAAACGTCAGTAGTTTTGTTCTGCAGCAAATCTCATAACACCTCCTGAGGCAGTATGTATTCTGCACTTTTAAACTTAAATTAAAGGAACTTTTTCACGTTTTTGAAGAACAGTCTTTTGTGCGTCTGTGACCGCGGATACTCTAGATGATATAGAGATAGTGAGAGGGATTTTAGCTTCAGTAACACCCTGAAAATCAAAGGGAAAGGGGGGCAGGCATACAAGTGCCTGCCTGTCCAATCCAGAGCCAGGGCATCTAGAGGAACTGTCCCCTGTACTAGTGGTCTGCAGCAATACTGAGGTAGCTGGTGGTTCTGGTGGGATGCAAACAAGTCTATCTCTGGAGTTCCCCACCTTCTGAAAATAACTTGTACCACCTGCTTGTTTAGAGACCATTCGTGATGGGCCTAGTTGATGCGGCTTAGTGAATCTGCCAAGACGTTGTCCTTTCCTGGCAAATGGATTGCCTGCAAGGACACCTTCAGAGAGAACGCCAGAGTCCACATTTTCATGGCCTCTGTGCAAAGGAGGCCTGACCTGGTGCCTCCCTGCTTGTTTATGTAATACATTGTGGTGATATTGTCTGTTCTGATCTGTACCACCCTGCCCAATATCAGTGAAGAAAAAGCCTTTAGAGCTAGGAGCACTGCTCTGACCTCCAGTAAGTTTATGTGCTGAAGGGACTCTGCTGCTGACCAGGTACCCTGAGTTGTGTGCTTTCCTAAATGGGTGCCCCAGCCCAATAGAGATGCTTCTGTTGTGACTACCAGAGAGGGGTTTGCTCTCTGGAAAGGAACTCCCTGCCTTAAATTGGATTCCTCTTTCCACCCCAAGAAGGCCTTTAGTAGTGCCCTTGTCACTGGTATAAGCTTTGAAAAGGGGTCCCTTTTCTGACTCCAGTGAGCCCTGAGGTGTCTCGCATATGAAACCTGGATCCCTGCACTGTGCCTGTGGATGCAGCCATATGGCCTAGTAATTGCAGAAACTGCCTTGCAGTTTTTGGTTTGTTCAGGGTGAAGGAATTTGCTACTGACTGAAGACATTGCACCCTGTCTAAGGGGAAAAAGGCTCTGCCCTGAAGTGTGTTGATTTCTGCCCCTATGAACTGCAAAGTTTGAGCAGGAATTAGAACTGATTTCTTTTGGTTTATTATAAAACCCAGGGACTCTAAGAGGGATTGGGTGATTCATAGGGAATTCCTTACTTGGTTTGGTGACTTTCCCACCACCAACCAATCGTCTAGGTATGGGAAGACTGTCATTTCCTGTCTTCGGAGATATGCCACTACAGCAACTAGGCACTTTGTGAATACCCTTGGTGCTGAGGAGAGACTGAAAGGGAGAGCTGAAAACTGATAGTGGCCCGAAGGGAGGCTGAACCTGAGATATTTTCTGTATGATTCCTTTATGGGGATGTGGAAATAGGCATCTTACAAGTCCAGTGATGGCAGCCAGTCCCCTTTTTGGATTGTTGGCAACTCTGAGCCAAAGTTACCATTTTGAACTTTGTTTTTTCAGATGCTTGTTCAAAGCTCTGAGATCCAATATTGGCCGCCACTCCCCACTTTTCTTTGTTGTTAGAAGGTATCTGGAGTAAAAGCCTCTTCCTCGCAGGGTGGTAGGAATTGATTCCACTGCTCTGAGCTGTAACAATTTCTGAACCTCTGCTTCTAGTAGTGTCCTTTCTGCTAGAGGAGGTAAGCAGTAAACCCTGGTCTTCTGTGGAGGAAAAGATTTGAAGTCCAGAGGCAGACCCTGTCCCACTACCTCCAGAACCCGCTTGTCTGTGGTGATGCTTAGCCAAGCCTGGAGGAAGTGGGAGAGTCTGCCTCCGACAGGGAGGGAGGAGACGGCCTGAGCCTCAGGGGTTTTGCTTTGGTTGGGGCTGAGGCTGGGTCCGGGTCCGAGAGCCCCTCCTGGAGCCCCTTCTACCCCTACCCCTAGAGTATCCCTGCTGTGGATACTGCTGGTACTGGGGCACAGGTACTGGCTGGAAAAAGGGTCTGGTCATAAAAGACCTTCCTCTGCCCCCCCCATAGGGCCTAGTGGATGGAGAAGCTCTCTCTTTAGAAGAGTTGCTTCTATAGGTTGCCTTATATTCATCCACTTTTTTCATGTATGCAACTGTGGATTCTCCAAAAAGAGAGTTTCCTTCCAAAGGAAAATCCAGGACCTTGGATTGAGTATCTTGAGTAAGGTTAGTGGCCCTGAGCCAAGCAAACCTTCTCTGTGCCACAGTGTTAGCCATCCATCTGGCTGCAGTGTCATTAGAATCAGCAGCCATCTGGAACTGGTATTTAGCCACCTCCAGCCCAAACCTGGCAGTTTCAGCCAGGTCTTCAGACAAGGGTGAGGTGACTTTCATGGACGTGTACAGTACCAACTGCCACAGGGATTTTTGATACTGAGCAGCATAAGCTTGAAAGGTAGCCTGTCTCATGGCCAAAGGGGCTGATAAATAGCATTTTTTGGCCATGCTATCCATTTTCCTGGAGTCCTTGTCCGGAAGGTGGGAGGACAAGGGGACTCTTGCTTTGTTGCAGGCAGCCTGCTGTATGACCCCTTGATGGTCGGGATGGGAGAAAAGGAAATCAGCTCCCATCCTGTCCAACTGATATTTTTTATCTATTCTCCTATCAATAGGAGGAACAGAATTAGGGGTCTGTAGGAGTTTCAGGGTGTCTTTTTTAAAGAATTTATAGACTGGCAAGAGGAGAGCTTTTGTGGGTGTTAGACCCATTATATTTAAATATTCAATTTCCTCCTCTTCCTCACTCTGCTCTGTGGTAGCAATGTCAAGAGTATCTGCCATCCTCCTCACAAACGTGAAATGTGAGGAGCAACCCTCTGACACCCTGGGGGGAAGAACCGAAATCCTGCTCAGGGGACACCTCTGGGGGAATTGGTTCATCCTCCTCAAAACGATCCTCCTCCTCCTCCAAATATTGCTCCTCCTGTAAAGGGGGCAACACACCACAGCTAACCTGGGGACCCTGGGTAGGGGCAGACTGCTGGGGGATGATATTTTGCAGTGCCTGGATAATTTTAAAAGCCTGGGCTATCTCTTGAGCAGAGGGCAGAACAGGCACTTGCGAAGAAGTCCCCGGTTTAGCAGGGGAAGATGCTGCATGTTTAATTTTTTTAAGTTTCTTTGAGGGAACCGAGGAGTCAGATGATTCTTTACCTCGTTTTGCCCCTTTTTCGCCCATCTCAGGGGCAGGGGTAAGCACACTTGTGGGTTCAGCCACAGCAGATTGGGGGTGTCAGCTGGTCAGAGCCGGAGGAACCCCTAGGAAATTTTTTATTTAGCCTTTCAAGGCATTTTTCCACATTTTTTTCCAGGAAAGTTTTACATACTTCACAATCCTGGTCCAGATGTTCGAACCCCAAACAAGCCACACATGAGGTGTGTTTGTTTGCCTTAGCAAAGACATCTCCACATTTTAAACAATTCTTAAAACCGGGTTCTCCGGTTTTCTTTTTAGGTTTCTTTGACATGGTAATGTCAAATGAGAAAAAACACTAATCGCTAATAAAGAAGCAAAATGCAGTTACTTCGCCTTTTTTTTTTTGCGGTCGGTTCTGGAAACAATAGGACCCGGAGGAACCGAACCGAGGAGATGAAAAATTAAACCGGTTCAGCGGTTCTGTAACCAATAGAAAGCGGTTACAAAAACAATGAAATATACTCAAAAACTAAACTAATAATAGACAAAAAGGCAAAGTTCTTTAATCAGAGAACCCCGATGAATTAGACAACTAATCCAGTTCCCTCACGGTTATCCCGAATTGCGAGGAACCGGAAAAAATATGTATTTTAAGCAATAAACAAGATAGAAACATAGAATCTGACGGCAGATAAGGACCGCTTGGCCCACCCAGTCTGCCCATTTCCCTACCTACTGGATAAGCTGCAGATCCTAGTTAACCAGCAGCCTACTTCTTCTTACCCCCACCCCCCAGAATTGCCTTATGACTGTCCCATGCATGCTTGAATTCCACCACTGATTTTGACTCCACAACCTCCGAGCCGTTCCATGCATCCACAACCCTCTCTGTGAAAAATACTTCCTTAAATTACCTCTGAGCCGCCCCCCATCTTCAAATTGTGCCCTCTTGTTCTTGCACCTCTTTTTGAAAGATGCTACCCTCTTGGACTTTGTTGATTCCCTTGAGGTACTTGAAAGTTTCTATCATGTCCCCCCTCTCCCTCCTTTCCTCGAGGCTATACATATTAAGCTCCTTAAGTCGCTCTTCATATGTCTTCTGGTGCAGACCCTGCACCATTTTAGTTGCCCTCCTCTGGACAGCTTCCATCCTGTCTATGTCTTTGTGGAGACTGGGTCTCCAGAACTGCACACAGTACTCCAGATGGGGTCTCACCAGCTGTCTGTACAGAGGGATAATAACTTCCTGTTTTCTACTGGCGATGCCTCTCCCTATGCATCCCAGTAACCCCCCAGCCCTCCTTGCAGCCCTCTCACATTGCTTGTCCACCTTTAGGTCATCTGATATGACTACCCCCAGGTCCCTTTCCATTTTTGTTAGTATCTCACCCCCATTGTGTACTCTTCCCCTGGGTTTTTGTTTCCCAGGTGTAATGATGTACACTAACAATAAGAGGTGTAAGATTTATACTAACAATTAGTAGAGGCAATAAAAGAAGTAATGTATACTTAAGTTTTTTAAGGTTTTGAACCTTCTTTCATGTGAAAGAGTAAGACGACCACTCCGAGCAACCAGATTTTCAGGCGGAGAGAAAAATCTGAAGAGGTTAGAACACTACAGCTGGTAGAGGCAGTATTTGAAAATGCTCATGTGCAAAGAATTCTACTCATTTGCATGTATTCCATCTCTCCGGGCAGTCCAACCCTCCAGACTTACTGCATAAAGCTATGAATATCCTGAGCATTACTGGGGTTAGAAAATGGGCTCTTACTTGGTGTTTTTTCAGGTTTAAATACACATTTAACTAAATTACGGCGTATGAAAACACCATTAGCATTTCCAAGGTAACACAATTTATTGAACCTTAAAACAAAAGTTGGCTATGGCATTTTAGAATTAAACAATCCGTTACAACACAGTTTTTATGCCCTGTTGTTCCCCAGGCACTAAAAGAACAATACAATGAGAACAGAAATGTACACTAAGTCAGTCTGAGATGAACCTAAACTTTCTAAAAGGTATGAAATATTAGTTGTGGTCCCTAACAGGGGTTCTTTGGATGTTAGCTCTCAGTATTTTCAATTTAGTTATTATAAACAAAAAATAACACAATACATTATTATTATTTTTTAAGCTTTCGGGTTCTGATGAAGGGAACAAAGTAGAGTCCTGAAACGTTAACACATACTGAAAGCTCATTTTTTGAATTTCGAACTAAATGACTAATATTGAAAGTCTAACTTCAGAATTGAATACAAACTGTAAATGCAAGAAGCTACACTGGATTGTAATAGAGTAACGTCATATTGGAATCAAACAGAGAATGAAATCAACCAGAGACAGAATTTTTGCATTCCTGAACTTTTATTATAAGGGGCTGAATTGGGGTAGAGTTACTTACTAACATACTAACATACTAAAATGCCAGCAGAATAGGCCTAACGGTCTTTCGTGTCTGCTCGTTTGGTCAGCCCCCAACCTGGGTGCTGACCTTGCTGTCCCCCTCGCCTTCTCTGGCTTCTCCCTTCCCAGTTCTGGATATTCTTGCTGCATTGGATTTTGCTTCCAGAACCCTTCCCCTGTACCTGTCCCACCCCTCTTGAACCCCTCCACTGTCTCTGCCTTCACCCAGCCCCTAGGCAGTGCATTCCATAGCTCCACCACCCTCTCAGTGAGTAGCACTTCCTCCTTTCTCCCTGAATCTTCCCCCTCCAGCTTCCACCCATGCCCTCTAGTGGCCCCCCTCCTCCTTCCTTCGAAGCACCCTGACTGTTCCTCCCCTATTTGCCCTCTTCATGTACCTGAAGACCTCTATCATGTCCCCCCTGGTCCCTTCTCTCTTCCAATGTGTACATATTTAGCTCTTCGAGCCTCTCCTCATAGGTCCTGTCCCCCAAGCCCCAAATCATTCTGTGACAGTACATTTAGAATCACCGGTTTGTTAGTAACCCCCCCCCCCATTAAAAAATACAAAAGTCACAACTAACACTCCAAGATCACCCAAGGTGTGGAACAGCTCTATGTTGTGGTTTGAATTGGCTTTCAAACTCCTACCATGTATATTCTGCAGGAGCTGGCTCTCACACTCGTACTGCGTATAATCTGCAATATGTGTCTCTAACATTCCTACCATATATAATCAGCAACATGTGGCTCTCTTATTCCTACCATGTATTATCAGCAACATGTGGCTCTCACACTCCTACCATGTATAATCTGCAACATGTGGCTCTGAACTCCTACTACGTATAATCTGTAACGTGGTTCTCAGAATCCAACCATGTATAATCAGCAACATGTGACTCTCACACTCCTTTCATATATAATCAGCTACATGTCGCTCTCACATACCTACCACATATAATCTGCAACATTGTGACTCACACTCTTATCATGTATAATCTGAAATATGTGGCTCTCACATTCCTACTATGTATAGTGTGCAATATATGGCTCTCACACCTATCATGTATAATCTGTAACATGTGGCTCTTATACTCCTACCATGTATAATCAGTAACGTGCGATGCTCAAAACTATCAAGTATAATCTGCAACATGTGTCTGTCATACTTCTACCATGTATAATCTGGAACATGTGGCTCTCACACTACTACCATGTGTAATATGCAACATGTGGCTGTCATACCTATCATGTGTAATCTTTAACATGTGACCCTCACACTCCTACCATGTATAATCTGTAACATGTGACTCTCACACTCCTACCATGTATAATCTGTAACATGTGACTCTCACACTCCTACCTTGTATAATCAGCAACATGGGTCTCTCACATTCCTACCATATATTATGTGCAACATGTGGCTCTCAGATCAATCATGTAATATTTGTAACATGTGGCTCTCATACTCCTACTGTATAGAATCTGCAACATGTGGATCTCAAACTCCTACCATAACATGTGTCTCTCACACTTCTATCATGTATAATCAGCAATGTGACTCTCACATTCCTACCATATATAAACTGCAACATGTGGCTCTCACACTCCTGCCATGTATAAACAGCAACATGGCTCCTACACTCCTACCATGTATAAGCAGCAATGTGGCTCTCATGCTCCTACCATGTGTAATCCGCAACATGTGGAGCTCATACTCATGCTATTTATAAGCAACAATGTGGCTCTCACACTCCGACCATGTATCATCAGCAGCATGTGGCTCTCACACTCCTACCATGTATAATCTGCAAGATGTGGCTCTCACATTCCTGCCATGTATAAGCAGCAATGTAGCTCTCATACTCCTACCATGGATCATCAGCAACATGTGGCTCTTACAATCCTACCATGTGTAATATGCAACATGTGTCTCACACTCCTTCCACGTATAATCTGCAACATGTGTCTCACACTCCTACCACATATAATCTACAGGATGTGGCTCTCACATTCGAACTGCATATAATCTGCAACATGTGTCTCTTACACTCCTACCATGTATAATCAGGAACATGTAGCTCTCTCACTCCTACTATTTATGATCAGCAACATGTGGCTCTCCCACTCCTACCATGTATCATCTGCAACATGTGACTGTCAACTCCTAGTACATATAATCTGCAACATGTGTCTCTCCGACGCCAACCACGTATAATCAGCAACATGTGACTGTCACACACCTGCCACATATAATTTACAACACGTGACTCTCACACACCTACCATGTATAATCTGCAACATGTGACTCACACTCCTTTCATGTATAATCAGCAACATGTGACTCTCACACACCTACCACATATAATCTGCAACATGTGGCTCTCACACTTCTTCAGTGTATAGTCAGCAACATGTGGCTCTCACGCTCCTTCCATGTATAATCAGCAACATGTGGCACTCACACACACCTTTCATGTATAATCAGCAACATGTGACTCTCACACACCTACCACATATAATCTGCAACATGTGGCTCTCACACGTCTTCAATGTATAGTCAGCAACATGTAGCTCTCATGCTCCTTCCATGTATAATCAGCAACATGTGGCTCTCACACACCTACAATGTATAATCTGCAACATGTGGCTCTCGCACTCCTTTTATGTATAAGTAGCAACATGTGACTCTCACATTCATTATGTGTATAATCATCAACATATGGCTCTCATTCACCTACCACGTATAATCTGTAACACGTTGCTTTCACTCACCTATCACATATAACCTGCAACATGTGGCAGTCTCACTCCTACCATGTATAATCAACAATATGTGGCTCTCACACTCCTAACGCGCATAATCTGCAGCATGACGCTTTCACTCACCTATCACATATAATCTGCAACATGTGGATCTCTCACTCCTACCATGTATAATCAGCAACATGTGTCTCTCACACTCCTACTGTGTATAATCTGCAACATGTTGCTTTCACTCACCCATCACATATAATCTGCAACATGTGACTCTCACACTCTTACTGTGTATAATCTGCAACATGTGCCTTTCACACTCCCATCGTGTAAAATCTGCACCATGTGGCTCTCACACGTCCATCACATACATTCTGCAACATGTGACTCTCACACTCTTATCATGTATAATCTGCAACATGTGACACTCTCTCTCTCTCTCTCTTACTACGGATAATCAGCAACATATGGCTCTCACACTCTTATCACATATAATTGATAACGTGTTGCTCTCACACTCCTACCATGTATAATAAGAAACATGTGGCTGTCACAGTCCTACCATGTATAATCTGCAAAATGTGGCTGTCACAATCCTACCATGAATAATCAGAATCATGTGGCTCTCATATTCCTACCATGTTTAATCTGTAGCTCACAAGTCCAGGATAAGGTTTTATTATGTTCGACTGGGGATACCATATTGATGTACAGAAGAGCTAGCCCAAAATACAAGAGAGTTAGCTCATGATACAGGACAGGTAACTCAGGTACAGTAGAGGTAGCCCGTGGTACAAGAGTGGTAGCCTGTGGTACAGGAGAGGTAGCCCAATGCACTGGAGAGGTAGTTTGGGTTACAGAAGAGGTAAGCCCATGTTAAAAGAGAGTTGGCCTGGGGTACAGGAGAGGTAGCCTGTGGTACACAGGGGTAGTCCAGGGTGCATGTGAGGTAGCCCAGGGTGCAAGAGAGGTGGCCTGGGGTACAGTAGAGATAGCCCAGGGTACAGAAGAGGTAGCCCATGATACAGATGAGATAGCCCAGGATAAAGAAGGTGTAGCCCAGGGTACAGAAGAGGGAGCCTGGAGTACAGGAGGGTTAGTCCAGAGTGTAGGAGCTGTAACCCAGGGTGCAAGAGTGGTAACCTGTAGTACAGGAAAGCTAGCCTGGGATACAGGAAAGGCAACCTGGGGTACTGAATAGGTAGCCCAGTCCACAAGAGAAGTAGCCTGGAGTACAGTACAGTTAGCTTAGGGTACACTAGATATAGTCCAGTGTACATGGGAGGTGGCCTTGGGTACAGTAGAGGTAGCCTAGGGTACAGAAGAGGTAGCTCAAGGTACAAGAAAGGTGGCGTGGGGTACAGTAAAGGTAGCCAAGGGCACAAAAGAGTTAGCCTGGAGTACAGGAGAAATAGCCTGGGGTACAAAAGTGGTAGTCCAGGGTACTGGAGAGGTATCCCAGGGAACAGAAGTGGTAAGCCAGGGTACAGAAGGAGTAGCCTGGGGTACAGGAGGTAGAACTTGAAATGTCCATCTTGGTTCTGCTGTATATTAATAGAAAACACAGCAGGAGGAGTCTATTCCAACAAGAGCCCCATCAACACAAAACAGAGTGTTGGACATTGACTCACTTTTTTAGTTTTTATATATTCAAATATTTATACCACATCAAGCTCCATCTACAGTGTTGTACAACTGCTAGTGTGGCCAAAGTTTTGAGGACACCTCCTCTTCCTCGGGACCTTTGTGAAGCTGTGTCAATGTATTCATGCATTCATTTGGCTTTTCATCAAGTTCTGTCTTGAAAATGTTCTTAGCATGTTTGGCATCACAGTTCAGTGGCAACCTTCTGCCAGATTTGCCACGCAGGACACTGGCGTCAGACTGCTGAAAGCAGCAGACTAATCTAGGAAGTAGCCACTGAATAGTGATGCTAAACAAATTAAGAATATTTTCAAGACAGAACTTGATGAAAAGTCAAATGAATGCCTGAACACACTGACACAGCTCAACAAAGGCCCTAAGGAAGAGGAGATGTCTTTGAAATGTTGGTCACACTAGCAATTGTACAACATTGTGGATGGAGCTTGACATAGTATAAATAAATGAATACATAAAAACTAAAAAAGTGAGTCAATATCTAACACTCTGCCTTTTAGAGTACAGGTAGGTACCGTGAGGTACAGTAGAGGTAGCCTGAGGTACACGAGAGGTAGTCTAGGATACAGGAGAGGTAGTCTGGGATACAGGAGAGGTAGTCTGGGATACAGGAGAGGCAGCCTGAGGTACAGGAGAGGTAGTCTGGGATACAGGAGAGGTAGTCTGGGATACAGGAGAGGCAGCCTGAGGTACAGGAGAGGTAGTCTGGGATACAGGAGAGGTAGTCTGGGATACAGGAGAGGCAGCCTGAGCTACAGGAGAGGTAGTCTGGGATACTGGGGAGGTAGTCTGGGATACAGGAAAGGTAACCTGGGGTACAGGAGAGGTAGTCTGGGATACAGGAGAGGCAGCCTGAGCTACAGGAGAGGTAGTCTGGGATAGTGGGGAAGTAGTTTGGGTTACAGGAGAGGTAGCCTGGGGTACAGGAGAGGTAGCCTGAGGTACAGAACAGGTAGCCTGAGGTACAGGAGAGGCAGCAGTGGGATACAGGAAAGGTAGTCTGGTATACAGGAGAGGCAGCCTTAGGTATAGGAGAGGTAGTCTGGGATACAGGAGAGGTAGCCTGGGGTACAGGAGAGGTAGTCTGGAATACAAGAGCGGTAGCCTGGGGTACAGGAGAAGTAGCCTGGGATACAGGAGAGGTAGTCTAGGATACAGGAGAGGTAGTCTATACAGGAGAGGCAGCCTGAGCTACAGAAGAGGTAGCCTGAGGTACAGGACAGGTAGCCTGGGATACAGGAGAGGTAGTCTATACCAGAGAAGTAGTCTGAGGTACAGGAGAGGCAGCCTGAGGTACAGAACAGGCAGCCTGAGCTACAGGAGAGGCAGCATGAGCTGCAGGAGAGGTAGTGTGGGATACAGGAAAGGTAGCCTGAGCTACAGGAGAGGCAGCCTGAGGTACAGGAGAGGCAGCCTGAGGTACATGAGAGATAGCCTGAGGTACAGGACAGGTAGTCTGAGGTACAGGAGAGGCAGCCTGAGCTACAGGAGAGGCAGCATGAGCTGCAGGAGAGGTAGTGTGGGATACAGGAAAGGTAGCCTGAGGTACAGGAGAGGCAGCCTGGGGTATAGGAGAGGCAATCTGGGATACAGAAGAGGTAGTCTGAGGTACAGGAGAGGCAGCCTGGGGTATAGGAGAGGTAGTCTGGGATACAGAAGAGGTAGCCTGAGGTACACGAGAGGCAGCCTCAGCTACAGGAGAGGTAGTCTAGGATACAGGAGAGGTAGTCTAGGATACAGGAGAGGTAGCTTGGGTTACAGGAGAGGTAGTCTGTGATACTGAAGAGAGCCTGGGGTACAATAGAAGTGGCCTGGGTTGCAGTAGAGGTAGCCCAGAGTACAGGAGAGGTACCCTCAGGTGTATACTAAAAGTAGCCCAGGGTACTTGAGTGGTAGCCCAGTGTACTGCAGAGGTAGCCCATGGTATAGCAGAGGTAGCCCAGTATACAGGATACCCAGTGACCTCTGCAAGAGGAGAAGGAGGGAAGGGACCAAAACCCAGTTTGAGAAAGGAGAGGGACAGTCATGATTGGTGAGAACACGACCTGGTCAATCAGATGAGGAAGCAAGACTCAGAGAAGGCTATAGTCCAAGACCTAATACAGGAAAGGGGTAGACCCCACTGACCTGTGGCATGAGGAAGACCCAGTCAGGGAGATGATGGAGAGATAAAATGCAATAGCGACAGAGCCATCTCATTGGTCATTGGGTCCTGCTCTTGCCAGTGTTACTGCTGTGTGGACTGTAGCAAAAGGTGAAATGACTTATTCAGGGTCACAGAATGAGGTAATCAGTCAGCTGTGTCTGGTGCTCAGTTCTGTGCTGTGCCATTTAGGAATACTGTTGTTTGTCCCTTTAGGAAGCTTAGGTAATGCCAAACATGTGCTCACTACACACTGTTATGCATGCATGCACGCATGCACACATTAATCTTTCTAAAATAGTTTTGATCAGGACTCCCGTTTTCTGCAGTCTCACCTCTTTGTGGATGTAGACAGCAGCAGCATCTCCCTGTAATACAGCTCCAAGGTCGGGAACATTTTCTGCCTCACTGCTTGGACTCTTTGCTTTGCTTGGCTCATCTTTCTGAGGTTCCACAGTGCTCCTCTGAAGAGTTTCTTCCTCTTCTGTGACATTCTCAGCAACAACTCCTTCGACAATGTCAGTTGTAGCGATGTGAACTTCCCTCTGCTACAAAGGAACAAAATAGGTAGAATCCAGAATTCTTTCACAGTTTTGCTTTTCACACCTCCCCATCTCCAGCTGAATACTCCAACATTCACCTCACCCTTACCTGAACAATTATCCCACTTCCCCATCTCCAGCTGAAAAACAGCATTCACCCCACCCTTACCTGAACAACCATCCCACCTCCCCATCTTCAGCTGAACACAACATTCACTCCATCCTTTCCTAAACAACCATCCCATCTCCCCAACTCCAGCTGAACACAACATTCACCCCAACGTTACCTGAACAACCATCCCACTTTCCCATCTCCAGCTGAACACAACATTCACCCTACCCTTACCTGAACAACCATCCCACCTCCCCATCTTCAGCTGAACACAACATTCACTCCATCCTTTCCTGAACAACCATCCCACCTCCCTAACTCCAGCTGAACACAACATTCACTCCACCGTTACCTGAACAACCATCCCACCTCCCCATCTCCAGCTGAACACAACATTCACCCCACCCTTACCTGAACAACCATCCCACTTCCCCATATCCAGCTGAACACAACATTCACCCCACCCTTACCTGAACAACCATCCCACCTCCCCATCTTCAGCTGAACACAGCTTTCACCCCACCCTTACTTGAACAACCATCCCACCTCCCCATATCTAGCTGAACACAACATTCACCCCACCTTTCCCTGAACAACCATCCCACCTCCCCATCTTCAGCTGAACACAACATTCACTCCATCCTTTCCTGAACAACCATCCCACCTCCCCATCTTCAGCTGAACACAACATTCACTCCATCCTTACCTGAACTACCATCCCACCTCCCCATCTTCAGCTGAACACAACATTCACTCCATCCTTACCTGAACAACCATCCCACCTCCCCATCTTCAGCTGAACACAACATTCACTCCATCCTTTCCTGAACAACCATCCCATCTCCCCATCTTCAGCTGAACACAGCATTAGCCCCACCCTTACCTGAACAACCATCCCACCTCCCCATCTCCAGCTGAACACAACATTCACCCCACCCTTACCTGAACAACCATCCCACTTCCCCATATCCAGCTGAACACAACATTCACCCCACCCTTACCTGAACAACCATCCCACCTCCCCATATCCAGCTGAACACACCAACCTTCACCCCACCGTTACCTAAACAATTATTCCACCTCCCCATATCCAGCTGAACACTGCAATACCCCTCCCCATACCCTGCTGAACACCCTCCCCCTTCTACAGCTTCATCCCTCCCCATATCCAGTTGAATACCGCTTCCACCACCCACATCCCTAGCTGAATACTCCTTCAAGAGGGCAGAACTGCAAACCTGGAGGACTGGGTTTGAATTCCACAGCCACCATGTGCATGCTGTGTGACCAGGAGCAAGTCACTAAACTTTCCTGTGCTCCCAGGATGCACCTGGAAACAAACCTTGACTTGGTGTGTCTTTCCTGGCCAAATATTTTACAACTGTAAAATACCTCGACTATCTTCTCCTTCCCCAGCTGAACACATCAACATTCATCCCACCCACCCCTATCTGAACAACCCCTCCCACAGCCCCATCCCCAGCTAAACAGACATCCACCTCACCCTTACCTGAACAGCACTCCATCCCCAGCTAAACATTACAACCACCCATCCACAGCTAAACACCACGACAACCATGCCATCCACTGCTGAACATCACAACCCCCCACCCACAGCTAAACGCCACAACTACCTATCCTCAGTTAAACACCTCAACAACCACACCATCCCCAGCTAAACACCACAGTACCCACCCCCTCCCCAGCTAAACATCACAACCCCCATCCCCAGTTAAACACCAGCAACCACCCCATCCCCAGTTAAACACCACAGTACCCACCCCTCCCCAGCTAAACATCACAACCCCCATCCCCAGCTAAACACCAGCAACCAGCCCATCCCCAGCTAAACACAAGCAACCACCCCCTCCCCAGCTAAACATAACAACCCCCGTCCCCAGATAAACACCAGCAACCACCCCATCCCCAACCAAACACCACAGTACCCACCCCTCCCCAGTTAAACACCACAACAACCATGCGATCCACAGCTGAACACCACAACACCCATGCCATCAACAGCTGAACACCACAACCCCCCATCCACAGCTGAACACCACAACAACCATGCCATCCACAGCTGAACACCACAACCCCATCCACAGCTGAACACCACAATAATCATGCCATCCACAGCTGAACACCACAACCCCCCATCCACAATTAAACACCACAACAAACACCATATCCTCAGTTAAACATCCCAACAAATACACTACCCCCAGCTAAACACCAGCAACCACCCCATCCCCAGCTAAACACCACAGTACCCACCCTCTCCCCAGCTAAACATCACAACCCCCCATCCCCAGCAGAACACCGGCAACCACCCCATTCCCAGCTAAACACCAGCAACCACCCCATCCCCAGCTAAACACCAGCAACCACCCAATCCCCAGCTAAATACCAGCAACCACCCCATCCCCAGCTTAATGCATACAACCACCCCATCACCAGCTAAACACCACAACTTCCCATCCACAGCTAAACACCAGCAACTACCCCATCCCCAGCTAAACACCACAATAACCACCCCATCTCCAGCTTAACCCTAACAACTACCCCATCCCCAGCTGAACAGTGCAACCCTCATCCCCAGCTAAACACGAAAAAACACCCCATCCCTTGCTGAACCCCAGTAACCACCCCCATCCCCAGTGGAACCTCCATCACAGTCTCTGCTTCAGCAATCAGGAGCACAAGCAGCTTCTTGCTCAGGCAACAGCAACTCTTTCTGAAATAGGTAACATAAGTGCTAATATGACAAGCACCCCTTCCCCCAAAGACCACCCACACCACCTCTGTGAAGTGTGTGCCTTCTGCATGCCTGATGATTAAGGGCTGTGACCCCTGCCCTGAACCTCTGACCTTCAGATTCTCAGGGCAGTGTGCTGCTGCTTCATGCTTATTTATTTCATTTTTGTTGACTGGGTAAGTGCACTAGACAAATCCTGCCTATTTTCAGGCACGACCCGGGGGAGGGGGATACAGATGAATGCCAACTGACCTTGAATCAGATGAAGCTGTTGGTGGTATTTTTCGTGAATGGAGGAAATTTGGCCATTGCACCGGGGAAATTCCCCTGCTCTTTTCGAGAAGTGCCATGGGATCTTTAACATCCACCTGAACTACCACCAATCCAGGCAGATGGGACCTCGGTTTAACGTCCTCATCCGAAAGACGGCACCTCAGGAGTGCAGCACCCCCCTCATGCTGCACTACAGTGTCAGTACTGGGATATTAACCCAAGTGCTTGGTATGGGGATAGAACCCACAGCCGACTGATCTCCCGACCTCAGAGGTGAGTGTGCTACCTGCTGAGCCACTGACACAGTATGACGTATGCCAGTAGGATGGGTACTGTCCCCACCTCCCCAATCTGCTGCTGCTGCTGTATCTTTCTCTTAATTCAGTAAACAGAATCCTCTTCTAGAAAAACAGTAGGACCACTGAAAAATGCAACAGCTTTAATTTAACGTATGTAGTGCAGTTGCTGGTGTAAAACTGAAGAAAGCTCCTGAAATTAGTGTACCTGTGAAGTTTTGAAACTGTCAGCAAGTTAGAGAACCTGTTCATTTTTTCTATTGTAACTGGTGAAAAAAGAGAAACATTTAAACATAAAACAGCAACTTTTAGGAATTCTGATTACTCTAAACCAGTCTTTCTTAAATGAAGCCATTGTGCCTGTATGTGGCCACAGAACTCTTCATAGTCCAATTTACAAAGTAATGAAATGGGCAGTTTCTTACCTTAAAATAAACACAGGACATACAAGTCAAGTGAAACTACATCTGGGACTATACCGAGGGAAAGAGATTTGTTATAGAAGGGAGCGGGCTAGGGTGAAAAAATCAGGAGTCAGAGATCACCAATGAGTTCATGGGGCCACACTTTGTGGTCCCCAGGGTTTGGTCCTGGAGATCCACTGCTCTAAACATTGTTTTTTTATTAGGAGAAGTCAGTTTCTCTGTGCATGCTGCCTGTCCCTTTTCTTTCACAATGACAGTCTGGCTTAATAATGTGCATCCATTTGCTCAGCTTTCCTAAAAAATTAGCAGTTTGCTTTTAACAGATTAGAACAAGGTGAAATAATTTCTTGCATCACCAGCGCACAACTACAGGCAAAGTTCCCAAACAATCTCTTACATCACCAGTGCAGAACTACAGGCAAAGTTCCCAAATAATCTCTTACATCACCACCGCACAACTACAGGCAAAGTTCCCAAACAATCTCTTACATCACCAGTGCACAACTACAGGCAAAATTCCTGAATAATCTCTTACATCACCAGCGCACAACTACAGGCAAAGTTCCCAAATAATCTCTTACATCACCAGTGCACAACTACAGGCAAAGTTCCCAAACAATCTCTTACATCACAAACGCACAACTACAGGCAAAGTTCCCAAACAATCTCTTACATCACCAGTGCACAACTACAGGCGAAGTTCCCAAATAATCTCTTACATCATCACCGCACAACTACAGGCAAAGTTCCCAAACAATCTCTTACATCACCAGTGCACAACTACAGGCAAAGTTCCCAAATAATCTCTTACATCACCAGTGCACAACTACAGGCAAAATTCCTAAATAATCTCTTACATCACCAGCGCACAACTACAGGCAAAGTTCCCAAACAATCTCTTACATCACAAGCGCACAACTACAGGCAAAGTTCCCAAACAATCTCTCACATCACCAGTGCACAACTACAGGCAAAATTCCTAAATAATCTCTTACATCACCAGCGCACAACTACAAGCAAAGTTCCCAAACAATCTCTTACATCACCAGCGCACAACTACAGGCAAAGTTCCCAAACAATCTCTTACATCACCAGTGCACAACTACAGGCAAAGTTCCCAAATAATCTCTTACATCACCAGCGCACAACTACAGGCAAAGTTCCCAAACAATCTCTTACATCACCAGCGCACAACTACAGGCAAAGTTCCCAAACAATCTCTTACATCACCAGTGCACAACTACAGGCAAAGTTCCCAAATAATCTCTTACATCACCAGCGCACAACTACAGGCAAAGTTCCCAAACAATCTCTTACATCACCAGTGCACAACTACAGGCGAAATTCCTGAATAATCTCTTACATCACCAGCGCACAACTACAGGCAAAGTTCCCCAACAATCTCTTACATCACCAGCGCACAACTACAGGCAAAGCTCCCAAATAATCTCTTACATCACAAGTGCACAACTACAGGCAAAATTCCTAAATAATCTCTTACATCACCAGCGCACAACTACAGGCAAAGTTCCCAAACAATCTCTTACATCACCAGCGCACAACTACAGGCAAAGTTCCCAAATAATCACTTACATCACCAGCGCACAACTACAGGCAAAGTTCCCAAACAATCTCTTACATCACAAGCACACAACTACAGGCAAAGTTCCCAAACAATCTCTTACATCACCAGTGCACAACTACAGGCAAAATTCCTAAATAATCTCTTACATCACCACCGCACAACTACAGGCAAAGTTCCCAAATAATCTCTTACATCACCAGCACACAACTACAGGCAAAGTTCCCAAACAATCTCTTACATCACCAGCGCACAACTACAGGCAAAATTCCTAAATAATCTCTTACATCACCAGTGCACAACTACAGGCAAAGTTCCCAAACAATCTCTTACATCACCAGCGCACAACTACAGGCAAAGTTCCCAAACAATCTCTTACATCACCAGTGCACAACTACAGGCAAAGTTCCCAAACAATCTCTTACATCACCAGTGCACAACTACAGGCAAAGTTCACAAATAATCTCTTACATCACCAGCGCACAACTACAGGCAAAGTTCCTAAATAATCTCTTACATCACCAGCGCACAACTACAGGCAAAGTTCCCAAACAATCTCTTACATCACCAGCGCACAACTACAGGCAAAGTTCCCAAACAATCTCTTACATCACAAGCACACAACTACAGGCAAAGTTCCCAAACAATCTCTTACATCACCAGTGCACAGCTACAGGCAAAATTCCTAAATAATCTCTTACATCACCAGCGCACAACTACAGGCAAAGTTCCCAAACAATCTCTTACATCACCAGCGCACAACTACAGGCAAAGTTCCCAAACAATCTCTTACATCACCAGTGCACAGCTACAGGCAAAGTTCCCAAACAATCTCTTACATCACCAGTGCACAACTACAGGCAAAGTTCACAAATAATCTCTTACATCACCAGCGCACAACTACAGGCAAAGTTCTCAAACAATCTCTTACATCACCAGCGCACAACTACAGGCAAAGTTCCCAAACAATCTCTTACATCACCAGCGCACAACTACAGGCAAAGTTCCCAAATAATCTCTTACATCACCAGCGCACAACTACAGGCAAAGTTCCCAAACAATCTCTTACATCACCAGCGCACAACTACAGGCAAAGTTCCCAAACAATCTCTTACATCACCAGTGCACAACTATAGGCAAAGTTCCCAAATAATCTCTTACATCACCAGCGCACAACTACAGGCAAAGTTCCCAAACAACCTCTTACATCACCAACGCACAACTACAGGCAAAGTTCCCAAACAATCTCTTACATCACCAGTGCACAACTACAGGCAAAATTCCTAAATAATCTCTTACATCACCAGCACACAACTACAGGAAAAGTTCCCAAACAATCTCTTACATCACAAGCGCACAACTACAGGCAAAGTTCCCAAACAATCTCTTACATCACCAGTGCACAACTACAGGCACAGTTCCCAAACAATCTCTTACATCACAAGCGCACAACTACCGGCAAAGTTACCAAACAATCTCTTACATCACCAGTGCACAACTGCAGGAAAAGTTCCCAAATAATCTCTTACATCAGCAGCGCACAACTACAGGCAAAGTTCCCAAACAATCTCTTACATCACCAGTGCACAACTACAGGCAAAATTCCCAAACAATCTCTTACATCACCAGCGCTCAACTACAGGCAAAGTTCCAAACAATCTCTTACATCACCAGCGCACAACTACAGGCAAAGTTCCCAAACAATCTCTTACATCACCAGCGCACAACTACAGGCAAAGTTCCCAAACAATCTCTTACATCACCAGCGCACAACTACAGGCAAAGTTCCTAAACAATCTCTTACATCACCAGTGCACAACTACAGGCAAAGTTCCCAAACAATCTCTTACATCACCAGCGCACAACTACAGGCAAAGTTCCCAAACAATCTCTTACATCACCAGCGCACAACTACAGGCAAAGTTCCCAAACAATCTCTTACATCACCAGCACACAACTACAGGCAAAGTTCCCAAACAATCTCTTACATCACCAGCGCATAACTACAGGCAAAGTTCCCAAACAATCTCTTACATCACCAGTGCACAACTACAGCCAAAGTTCCCAAACAATCTCTTACATCACAAGCACACAACTACAGGCAAAGTTCCCAAACAATCTCTTACATCACCAGCGCACAACTACAGGCAAAGTTCCCAAACAATCTCTTACATCACCAGTGCACAACTACAGGCAAAGTTCCCAAACAATCTCTTACATCACCAGCGCACAACTACAGGCAAAGTTCACAAATAATCTCTTACATCACCAGTGCACAACTACAGGCAAAATTCTAAATAATCTCTTACATTAGCCTACAACTACAGGCAAAGTTCCCAAACAATCTCTTACATCACCAGCGCACAACTACAGGCAAAGTTCCCAAACAATCTCTTACATCACCAGCGCACAACTACAGGCAAAGTTCCCAAATAATCTCTTACATCACCAGCGCACAACTACAGGCAAAGTTCCCAAACAATCTCTTACATCACAAGCGCACAACTACAGGCAAAGTTCCCAAACAATCTCTTACATCACCAGTGCATAACTACAGGCAAAGTTCCCAAACAATCTCTTACATCACAAGCGCACAACTACAGGCAAAGTTCCCAAACAATCTCTTACATCACCAGTGCATAACTACAGGCAAAGTTCCCAAATAATTTCTTACATCACCAGCGCACAACTACAGGCAAAGTTCCCAAACAACCTCTTACATCACCAGTGCACAACTACAGGCAAAGTTCCCAAACAATCTCTTACATCACCAGTGCACAACTACAGACAAAATTCCTAAATAATCTCTTACATCACCAACGCACAATTACAGGCAAAGTTCCCAAACAATCTCTTACATCACCAGCGCACAACCACAGGCAAAGTTCCCAAACAATCTCTTACATCACCAGCGCACAACTACAGGCAAAGTTCCCAAATAATCTCTTACATCACCAGCGCACAACTACAGGCAAAGTTCCCAAACAACCTCTTACATCACCAGTGCACAACTACAGGCAAAGTTCCCAAACAATCTCTTACATCACCAGTGCACAACTACAGGCAAAGTTTCCAAATAATCTCTTACATCACCAGCGCACAACTACAGGCAAAGTTCCCAAAAATGGTTTCCTCCAGGTTTATTTTAAATGAAAATAGAACATCTGCCTATCTCAGAACAGACTTTTATCGCATGCCCAGGCACAGGACCTAATGGCACTGGGCATTAGTCATCATGAAATATAGAACTCAGAACAGGATCAGGATTGCAGGGTTCTGGTCTGGTACCTAGATACATAGATACATTGGTACCTGGTTACATAGGTACATGAATATATAGGTATATGAGTGCACAGGTACATATGTACCTGGTTACATAGGTGCATGGGTACACAGGTACATAGGTACATCAGTACCTGGCTAGATAGTTACATGGGTACTGGATCAACTGAAGACAACTTGTTTTCAAAGCTATATGGTCTCTGAATAACTATCAATTTCAAATGAACGGTCCCCATTTTAAATTATCCCCATCAACATTTATAAACCTAATTCTGAATGGGAGCACAGTTTCTGTTTCCCTATTGTTTTGAGTAGTTCCCTTTTATTTCCAGCTTCAGAAGATATCCATTTTATTATTGTATTTTGGCAGCAGCTCTATTTCTTTCTAGTTGGAAGTGTTCTATCACCATAATGCCCCACCCCTATTGCAATATACCAATCTGCTATCACAGCAATGCCCCACCCCATTGCAATATACCAATCTGCTATCACAGCAGTGCCCCACCCCATTGCAATATACATATCTGTGTCCTGAGCATCCTGGGGACATTCAGTATTCCTGTAGGCTCCGTTGCTGCCTCCACCGATGTGGACTGTGAGAGTCTTAAGCTGTGTTTACACAGCCACTTTTGCTTCTGCTGCTGTTTGTATCACTGCTGCTCCGAACTCCTAAGGTGATAAGCTTGTGTGTTTATGTGGCCCCTCTCAGTGCATATGCAAGACATGTTGGAGAGGGTCCGCAAGTCTGGGGGAAGTTGGTTGCCTGGTGATGGTGCGGATTCTGGGAGGCACTAGAGGATGCTGAGAGTCGACTGCCCAGTGATGTTGAGGATTCTGGGAGGCACTAGATGATGCTGGGAGTGTTCTTGCTATGTCAGAGTGAGCAGTGCAGCCTGTTCACACAGCTAATTACACTGTTTGCTCTGTAGTGTGTTCCCATGACTGAAGCAGCTCAAGGAGAGGTTCAATGAGCAACTTATAGTACCACAATTTGGTAAGTATCCACACAGGTGCTTTTGCATTGCATGCGGTGCAAAAGCAGATGTGTAAATGTCTCTTTAGCATCCCTCATCACTGCAGAGAGCCTAGATATTAGTTGGAAGCCCTAACAATGAAGTGATTATGAATCACACTGAATCTTCGGGGGGGGGGGTCTTCCCCACCTTGCACTGTAGGTAATTGCAGCTCTTGAAGATGTGTTATTCGTCCCAGGCAATCTGGAACACTGAGCGAGATTTGCAGGAGGAGTACAGCCTCGGGTCCAGATACATTTTAGGACTGGGAAGTATTTACTGCTGACTTCTTCAACCTTGTAGTAATTTCTTCTAAATGGTATTAATTCCATCCACAGGTCAATCTCGGATCCTTGCCTCTAAACCAAGTCTCAAACCCACTTGGCAACTATAGACAGTTCCTCTCTTTGACTGGTGCTGCCATGGAGTTTGAGATACCTTTCCGATGCTGCACAGTGTTGTGAGCTTATTTTTATTCTTTTGTTAGGTTACAACAACCCTACTGGCCTGCCAGATAGCAATTTCGGACACCATCTCCTGTGTTGTGCCGCACAGCACTGCACTGCAGAGTCACAACAGATACTGGTCCTGTTTTCTGTCTCCACCCCTACTGCTTCTACTCTGTTAGAGCTTGCTGCCGAAGCTAGCATAGCTGCCAACTGTTTGGCATGTGTAGCAAATATATTTTAAATGTACAGGGTGGGAAATCAATTTCTAAAATCAGAAAGTGGGTGTAAATCACGCAAACATGGGTGTAAATACTCCTTTACTCCCCTTATCTGTTCCTCTGCTACAAACTGCATAAGAAGGGAATTTTTATCTTCTAAAAGCAAATATTTTATTGCATTCCTGCAGCTTTTGCTGATTGTTATGGTAATTTCAACCATGGGCAGGATCCCTGTGACACCCCAAATCTGGTTATGGTATGTCCAAAATGTACCACTATATACTTTCAACATTAAACCTTATTTTGGGCAATTGTGCCCACTCATCCAGTTTAATGAGTCCTCTCAGCACTTGCTGTGTCCTCCGTTGGGTCTACAATATGCCCGACTTTAGTGTCATTGGCAGATGTGGCTATCCAGCTCCCATTTCTTCATTGCATGTCACCTACATAGGGTTGGCCCAAGCACTGAACCCTGAGGAACCCGACTTGTCACCTATCCCCAGTTGGGAAGGAAGCCATTTACAATCCAACTGTAAGCAGCTCCGGGAATGGCCAGGCTCCAGACAACATGCTACACAGTGGCCAAATCAGTCTGGTGCCACTATGCCACACCACAAAGTACAACCACGCTCTTAAATAAAGTCAATCGACATTTATTTTGCTCCAGCATACAATTCAGGATAATATATATATATATATATATATATATATATATATATATATATAGAGAGAGAGAGAAAGAGTCCAGACTGATTTGGCCTCCAAAGAAGCCATTTACCTTAGCCTTCAGCCTTCTATAGCCTAACCAGTACCTGATCCAATGGACTATATTCATAGATCCCTATTCCTACTTGAAGTTAGGTTTTGGATGTAGCCAAACAACGTTTTTAGCCATCCCCTGCAGCAGGGCACTGTGAGAACTGAAAGCTTGAGTGCTGAAAATTATTTGTTGGTCAAATAAAAGATATCAAAGCACTGACTTTGGGGAATTTTTAAACAAATGACCCAAGAAAGCCAAAATATTTTAATAATGTAAGTTCTGTCCGAAGGAATGAGGAACATTCCTAAAGCAACCAAAAGCTAACTGGTGCACTCTGGGGTTGGGGGTCTGTGTTTCTTTGTATAGCTGGGTGGCTTGGTGCACTGGGCATCCTTTCAGAGCTAGAGGTTTGAAACCAGACTGTTGCAACCCCCAAAAAAAAGCAATTTTCATCAAAGCCTTTCAACTGCAGCAATTTATGCATCACGCTTCTGCCGTATACATGAATAAACCATGCCTAACAGTGATGGCCAAGCAATCATACACCAGGAAAACTGGTGCCATTTGTAGCAGGACAGGAAATCCCTCTCAATTCTGCAGCTGAAATGGCTCTTGACTGAGGAAGAACACGTTTTGGAATCGGGATTTCTGGTGCAGGAATCAAAAAATCACCCCATAGGGATTTAGGCTCCTAGTGGGCTACAACAGACAGCAGTTTTGACTGTCTGTGGACCATGTCACAAAATCGTCCTGTTTTCTCTCCCTCCCCCTCCCCCATCCCCTACATTTTTCATTTAGAATACACTTGCAGTCCACAAAAACAAGACAATACAGCAAGTCTCGTTTACCTTTTCCAGTTTCTCTATCCGGTTGACAAGTTTGGTGGTGACAGAGTGTAACTTCAGGAGATCTAAACCGTAGAGAGCGCCCTCCAGGAGTTCCATGACTGACGAAAGCTAGAAGCAGATCGGTAAACATTAGAACCA
The DNA here is from genome assembly GCA_016271365.2 of Neoceratodus forsteri. Classification (NCBI taxonomy): domain Eukaryota; kingdom Metazoa; phylum Chordata; order Ceratodontiformes; family Ceratodontidae; genus Neoceratodus; species Neoceratodus forsteri. Next base: position 69,283,986 of record CM028136.1, read on the forward strand.
AAGTACTTAAACATGTAACTCAGGAATGATTATTTGCAGAAAGTTGGAAGCTGACAAAATTAAATACTTTTACACATACTGAGAAAAGGTTCCCTGACAAACCGAGTATTGTAAACAACCTCCAATAAATGCACCCTTACAGGATGCAGAGCTTTCAAGGATGTTCCACAGAGCAGGCATAGCACAATTAAACCAAGTCAATGGAAAACACATATTGCTGTACGGAGCTCGGAAAGGGCAGATTTCGATTTTCATCCATCTGGCCCGTCCCATTTTTCTGCCAGCAGTTACTGACCCGCTCCCACATTCTCAGTGGCCATGTAATCCCGTGAGTTAATATTTATCCCTTTGCATGTGTGTGTCACATTTGATTTTGAAGCCTGGGATAGACCCAGGATTAACCACCTCCTTAGGTAGTCAGACCTTCTATTATTTGGCGATTATGCCCATAGGGGGTTTTCTGAGCCTTTAGTTTAAATAACTTATTGATGGCTACCCTGTTATAATCAAACAGGAATATGAAGATCTCTCTCTTATGCCCCCTTCCTCCCCATCTGCAATGAATACAAATGAAAACATTCAGGTTTCTCCTGGTAATTTCTCCCCTGCTGCCATTGGATCATCCTTGTCACGCTGATCGCTATCCATTTTATTGGATCCTTATTCTTCTTTGGTTGAAGGTTCTAAAATCGCACACAGTACTCCAGATGTGGTGTGATCAGTGACTTGTACAGTGGCATGGTCACCTTTCACTGTGGCTTGTGAATCCTCACCTGACCAGTGACCTGTACAGTGGCATGGTCATCTTTCACTGCGGCTCGTGAATCCTCACCTGACCAATGACCTGTACAGTGGCAGAATCACCTTTCACTGTGGCTCCTGAATCCTCGCCTGACCAGTGACCTATACAGTGGTGGGATCACCTTTCACTGTGGCTCCTGAATCCTCACCTGACCAGTGACCTGTACAGTGGCAGGATCACCTTTCACTGTGGCTCCTGAATCCTCACCTGACCAGTGACCTGTACAGTGGCATAGTCACCTTTCACTGTGGCTCCTGAATCTTCACCTGACCAGTAACCTGTACAGTGGCATGGTTACCTTTTACTGTGGCTCATGAATCCTCACCTGACTAGTGACCTGTACAGTGGCATGGTCACCTTTCACTGTGGGTTGTGAATTCTTACCTGACCAGTGACCTGTACAGTGGCATGGTCACCTTTCACTGTAGCTCGTGAATCCTCACCTGACCAGTGACATGTACAGTGGCAGAATCACCTTTCACTGTGGCTTGTGAATCCTCACCTGACCAGTGACCTGTACAGTGGCAGGATCACCTTTCACTGTGGCTCCTGAATCCTCACCTGACCAGTGACCTGTACAGTGGCAGAATCACCTTTCACTGCGGCTCGTGAATCCTCACCTGACCAGTGACCTGTACAGTGGCAGGATCACCTTTCACTGTGGCTCCTGAATCCTCACCTGACCAGTGACCTGTACAGTGGCGGGATCACCTTTCACTGTGGCTCGTGAATCCTCACCTGACCAGTAACCTGTACAGTGGCATGGTTACCTTTCACTGTGGCATGTGAATCCTCACCTGACTAGTGACCTGTACAGTGGCTTGGTCACCTTTTACTGTGGCTCATGAATCCTCACCTGGCCAATGACCTGTACAGTGGCATGGTCACCTTTCACTGTGGCTCATGAATCCTCACCTGGCCAATGACCTGTACAGTGGCAGGATCACCTTTCACTGTGGCTTCTGAATCCTCACCTGACCAGTGACCTGTACAGTGGCAGAATCATCTTTCACTGCAGCTCATGAATCCTCACCTGACCAGTGACCTGTACAGTGGCATGGTCACCTTTTGCTGCGGCTCATGAATCCTCACCTGACCAGTGACCTGTACAGTGGCAGAATCACCTTTCACTGCGGCTTATGAATCCTCACCTGACCAGTGACCTGTACAGTGGCAGAATCATGTTTCACTGCGGCTCATGAATCTTCACCTGACCAGTGACCTGTACAGTGGCAGCATCACCCTTTCACTGTGGCTCCTGAATCCTCACCTGACCAGTGACCTGTGCAGTGGCATGGTCACCTTTTACTGCAGCTCGTGAATCATCACTAGAGCAATGACCTGTACAGTGGCATGGTCACCTTTCACTGCGGCTCATGAATACTCACTACAGCAGTGACCTGTACAGTGGCATGGTCATCTTTCACTACGGCTCATGAATCCTTACAGTACGTGACCACTGACCAGTACAGTGGCTTGATCACCTAATAAACCCCGGTATCATGTTTTCTCTCTCATGTGCCTTGCTATACTGACTAGATGTTTTCAAGTTGCTATTTAATATGATTCCTAAATCTTTCTTCCAGGGAGGTTTCCATGGTGACTCCATCAACACTATAAATTTTACCCAAATGTTCCTTTTGCCAGTATGCAGGACTGCATATTTTGGCTTTAAATGTTAACTGCCAGGAGCCAGACCACTGTTCAAATATTGTTTTACATTCTGCTTTATGTTTTAGTTCCTTCTGTTTTATCCACCCTTTGCACTAGAGAAGGGGAGTTGGGGGGAGGGGAGCACGAATATGGTGCTAGAGGAGGATAGAGTGAGGGAGGGGCTGCTAGCACTGAAGGTGGACAAATCACCAGGTCTGGATGGCATGCACCCAAGGGAACTAAGGGAGCTGGCAGGGGACCTTGTGGGGCCAATGGCGGGCCTGTTCAATAGTTACTTGGAGTCGGGTGTGGTACCACAGGACTGGAGATCAGTGCATGTGGTGCCCCTCTACAAAAGTGGTCCCAAGGATGACCTCGGGAATTACAGACCGGTCAGTCTGACCTCAATCATCTGCAAACTCATGGAGACCATACTTAATGAAAGGTTGGTATGGTATTTGGAGTAGCATGATCTCCAGGATGAGAGACAGCACAGGTTTATGGGCAGGAGATCGTGTCAAACAAATTTGATTGACTTCTTTGACTGGATCACTGGGTTGGTGAACAGGGGCCACAAAGTGGACATCCTTTATCTGGACTTCAGACAGGCCTTTGACTCTGTGCCCCACAAGAGGGTAATCAGGAAGTTGGCTGATCTCAGTGTAGGGACTTCCTGTTTGGGAGCAGGAAGGGAGTGATCACAGAGGCACAAAAGAATCACTGTCCTAGAAGGAAAAGAGTAGCTCTCCATCACCCCCTATCTGCTGGAGGTCTGACTCTGAGCAAGAAAGAAGGAGACTACTGAGGAATATAGGAACTTACTATCCCAGAACAGGAAGATCAGGAGCTTTAGGGGCATGGAGGCAGTAGGAAAGTAGGAAAAAAAAAAATATATATATATATATATATATATATATATATTAAATAAATAAAATAAACAGAGAGAGGAAAGAGTAAGTATACAAAACAACAGTTAAGAGATCACAAATAAACACATGATGGGAGTGGTGCAGTGCAGTGGCTGTGGAGCAGCAGTCTTCTGGGAGACGTTCTGGAGGATGTGGTGTTGTCTCATCTATAGGCACCTCTCTGGGCTGAGGGAGGAGGTTGCTCATCTCCATGCTGAGTTGGCCAGGATTCAGGGGACCTCCTTTTCCATCCAAGGACCACCAGAGCCACCGCTGCTGCCTCAGAGGTTGCCAAGAAAGAGGAGCAGTTGGACCACAGTGGGCTCAGGGAGAGTGAGGGTGGTGGAACAGAGGCGCATCCTTCCAGTTGTACCTCTCCACAATTCCTATGCCATTCTGGCACAGTGTGGTTCCTCTATGGAGGCACCCACAGTGGAGATTAAGGAGGATGCTGGGAACCTCCACAAAGGAGACCCATAGGAGGGTGGCATGGGACACCACAGGGGAAGGAAACAACTGTTGGTGGGGGACTCCATTTTTAGGAGGGTAGAACTGGGGGAGGGAGGGGAGAGGGAGGCAAGGTGCCTGCCTGGCACCAGGGCTTGGAGGGACAGGGAGAGAATCCTCAGGATAGCATGATTAGCCATACGGGGAGGGAGCTGGATGTCACTGTCCACCTAGGAACAAATGACCTGGCTGGGAAAGGGATCAGAGCAATGCAGGAGGATTTTGTGGAGTTGAGAAGGGGCCTTAGACAAGTAGCATGCATGGTAACCTTCTTGGAGGTGTTGTCTGTCTATGGTATGGGTGAGGCTAGAGTACTCCACACCGTGGGATTCAATCAGAGGTTGAAAAACTAGTGCAGAGCTCAGGGTTTCAGCTTCAATGGGGACTGGGGCTTCACCTGGAGGGATACAGGCCTATACTGGCGCGATGGTCTGCATCTGTCCAGGAGGGAAACCAGGATCCTAGGCAACAGGTTTAAATGCTTCATTGGCAAGCATTTAAACTAGCCAAGGGGGGAGGCACTGAAAAGTAGAAGGGAAATCCTAGCCCCCCCCCAAAAAAAATCAGGGTAGTTAGTGAGGTAAACACCAAGATACAGCAGTCGATAGGGAGAAGGGCAGGGGTATGGAGAAAAAGACAAAGGCAGTAAGGACAGGGATGAGGCAAAAAGGGATAAGGCCATCAAAAAATGGAGGGTAATGAATACCAATGCCCATAGTCTAGGTAACAAGCTCTGTGAACTGGTGGCCTTGATAGAAGAAGGATGCCTGGATATCATGGCAATCACAGAAACATGGTACACAGAGAACCATGGCTGGGATGTCAACATACTAGGGTACACAATCTACAGGAGGGATAGGGAGGATAGAAAAGGAGGAGGAGTAGCTCTCTATGTAAGGGAAGGGATCAAAGCAATGGAACTAAAGGGTAAACAAGGAAGAAAGGAGGCACTGTGGGTCACCCTGGAGTCTGGAAATGGAACCACAATCTGCACAGGGGTTGTATACAGACCCCCGTCTCAGTGGGAGGAAATGGACAAGGAAATGATAGAAGACATCTTTAGGATGGCAGAGAAAAGGGAGATATTGCTGATGGAGGACCTGAATATGCCAGATGTTGACTGGAGCGCCTTTGCTGCAGCCACATCCAAGAGCAGAGCCATTCTCGATGTCCTACAGGGGGCATGCCTCAGACATCTAGTGTTGGAACCCACTCGGGAGGGAGCAATCTTAGACCTGTACTCTCAAATGGGGATGGAGAGAGGATCTCAGATCTAGAAGTGGATAGCCATCTGGGAACAAGTGACCACCAAACAGTGTGGTTCATGACAAACTTAGCTGTAGAGTCAAGCCATACAAAAGTGAAGGTACTGGACTTCAGGAGGGCTGAGTTTGTCAAAACAGGAGAATGCCTCAGAAGAAAAAATTACTCACCTTAGTAATGTTGTTTCTTCTAATGGAGTCTTGCTATATTATGACAATTGCAGTTTGTCCCACCATTAGAACTGCCCCGGAGGTGAAATAGTTAAATTCCATGCCAGGCATGGAACTTGGAGCACCAGCTCGGTTAGAGAACTCTGTCTGTGTTATTTCAAACTGAAACTGTCAGATCTTTACGAGCAAAAACTCACTAAGGTTCTGTGTGGAAGCTGTAACCTACACTAGCCAACTGGCTACCTAAATATTAACACATATTAACACATATTCCTGGTCCCAACACAAAGACTCAAGTCAGGGGCCAGAGAATAAGATAAGATAAGAAAAGATAAAACAAAAACACAACACCCCAAAACCCCAAGAAAGAAGGGGGTGGAAAAACATAAAATGGGCATAACGCGTGCCCACACTGTACTGTCCACCCCATACCCAAGTAGAAGTTCTGAAAGGGGCAGGCTGGGGGGGAGGTCATAATATAGCAAGACTCCATTAGAAGAAACAACATTACTAAGGTGAGTAATTTTTTCTTCAAACAACATGAAGTCTTGCTATATTATGACAATTGCAGACTACACAGCAGTACCTCCATGGAGGAGGGACAGAACCTACTTAGGGAATAGGCTCTGAAGCACGGCTGTGCCAAACCGAGCATCCTCCTGGCCTGGACATCCAGGGAGTAATGCTTGGTGAAAGTATGTACCGTTTTCCAGGTAGCTGCTTGACATATCTCTAGGATAGGGATGCCTCTGGCAGCAGCTAGAGACGCAGCTGTGCCTCTGGTAGAATGAGCCCTCAGACCTGAAGGGGGAACTTTCCCCAGTTTTTGATAACAAAACTGGATACAAGAGACAATCCACCTGGCAATGGATCTTTTAATGGCAGGTTTCCCTTTTCCGACCTCACCATAAGTGAGAAAAAGTTGGAGGGATTCGAACCTGTGACCCTTGGTACGCTCTATATAGTAACTTAGGGCCCTCTTAACATCTAAACTGTGCAATCCTCTCACCAGAGGAGGAATGGTCAGTGAAAACACTGGAAGGAAGATAGATTGATTAAGATGGAAATCTGAAACCACCTTAAGCAAAAACTTCCTGTTAGTCCTGAGGACTACCTTATCCCTGTGGAAAGAAATAAAGTCAGTCTCTACTGACAAAGCTTGTAACTCACTTATGTGCCTGGCAGAAGTGATAGCTACTAGGAAAACAGTTTTCCAAGTTAAATACTTAAGCTCTGCAGAGGACAGAGGTTCAAAAGGGGGTAGCATCAACTGAGCAATGCAAACATTAAGATCCCAGGCAGGGGCCGGGTCCCTAAAAGGTGGATTAGTATGAAGTAATCCTTTAAAAAACTTGGAAAATACAGGGTGAGCGGAAAGAGAGGAGGGCTTTCCTGCTGAAATAAAAGCAGAGACAGCTGCCAAATGTACTTTCAGGGTAGCTGGTCTCAGGCTCAAAGAATTAAGATGGACCATATAGTCCAAAACAATGGGCAAATCAGCAGATTCTGGGGAAATATGCTTCCCAGAACACCAAATGGAAAACCTTTTCCATTTAGAGTTATAAGTAGCCCTAGTGGAAGGCTTCCTAGAAGCCTTTAGGATTTCAAGAACACCTTGAGAAAGGTGTAGGTCAGCAAATTCTAACTCCTCAAGAGCCAGGCCTTGAGGTTGAGATTTGAGATTCGGATACCAAACTCTCCCCTGGGCACAGGTTAACAGGTTGTGATTCCTGGGGAGACACAGGGGAAGATGGACTGCTAAGGACAGAAGGAGTGGGTACCAGGGCTGCCTGGCCCAATCTGGGGCAATCAGAATCATCCTGCAAGGCTGGGATCTGATTTTGACTAGCACCTTGAATAGGAGAGGGAAGGGGGGAAAGGCGTAAAGAAACTTCCCTTCCCAATCTAGGAGAAAGGCATCCAGGGGGACTGAGCCCAACACTGGGGGCCTGCAACAAAACAGTGGAAGTTGGTGATTGTCTGGGACTGCGAAAAGATCTATCTGAGGAGTGCCCCATCTGGCAAAAACTATCCCCAGTATTTGGGGATTCAGAGACCATTCGTGATGGCCCTGGGAAATCCTGCTGAGAGCATCTGCCAGGACATTGTCCTTTCATGGGAGGTGAACTGCCATGAGGGAAGTGTTCAGGGAATAAGCCAGAGACCACAACTTCATTGCCTCGGTGCACAAGGCCGAAGACCGAGTGCCCCCTTGTTTGTTGATGTACCACATTGTAGTGGTGTTGTCTGTTCTGACTTGTACCACTTTGTTCTGAACAGATGCAGAAAACGCCTGAAGTGCTAGAAAAACAGCTCTGAGCTCCAGCAAGTTGATGTGGAGCAGAGATTCCTGAGGGGACCACACTCCCTGGGAGGAGAGGTCGCCCATGTGAGCTCCCCAACCCAGAAGGGACGCATCTGTAGTAAGGGTCAAGGAGTGAGATAGGGGGATGAAGGGGACCCCTAGTCTCAAATTGCTCTGATCCTGCCACCACTGAAGGGCCTGGATCAGGGTTCGAGTCACTGGGATCAACTTGGAAAGGGGATCTTTTCTGAGACCAAAAGGCTCTCAAGTGAAACTGAATGTCCCTCATCTGAAATCTTGCTCCTTGCACTACAGCTGTGGAAGCAGCAATGTGTCCTAGGAGCTGTAAGAAATGCCTTGCTGGTCGAGAGACCTGCAGAGTGAAGGAGGAGGCCAGGGCCATTAGGTTCCTTACCCTTTCTAGGGGCAGGAAGGCTCTGGCCTGCTTTGTGTCCAATTCTGCACCTATAAAGGTGAGAACCTGGACAGGTTCCAGAACTGACTTTGGAAGGTTTAGAAGAAACCCAGAGGGTGAGCAGCTGCTGGGTAACCTGCAGGTGTGATTTGACCTGGTCTGGAGACTGACCTACAATGAGCCAGTCGTCTAGGTAGGGAAAGATGGCAATCTTTGCCTTCTTAATGAGCAACTGCTACTGCTAGACATTTTGTGAATACCCTTGGTGCAGAGGTAAGGCCGAAGGGCATTGCCCTGAACTGGTAATGGCCTGAGGGCAGTTCGAATCTAAGGTACTTTCGGTGGGAGCTTCTGATGAGAACATGGAAATAGGCATCCTTGAGGTCCAGGGAAGCTAGCCAGTCCCCTGGCCTTAGAGAAGGTAAAATCATTGCCAGAGTCACCATTTTGAATTTTGGTTTCAAAAGGTGCTTGTTTAGATATCTTAGGTCCAAGATGGGCTGCCATTCTCCTGTCTTTTTTGGGGTAAGGAAGTACCTGGAGTACAGACCCTTGCCCTGGTGTAGGGGAGAGACCCTTTCTACAGCTCTGAGAGCCAGGAGGGTTGAGACTTCTGTTTCCAAGGCAAAGGTCTCTAAAGGACTTGCAGGTGGAAAAGATCTGATTCTCATCTTTGGAAATTTTTTGAAGCTGAGAACCAGACCCAGGCTTACTACTTCCAGGACCCACTTGTCTGATGTTAGAGACTCCCAGTTCTGAGAAGTAAGCCAACCTGCCCCCTACAGGCAAAGGAGAATCGGCCCTGGGCGCCCCATCAGGGTGCCTGTTTGGCAGGTGCTTTAGGCTGAGGGGTGGGAGCAGGCCTGCTTGCACCCCGTCTGCCTCTGCCCCTGAAGAAGCCCCTCTGAGCATAAGCAGAGGAGGCCCGGGTTTGGTAAAAAGGCCTGTGAAAAGGCCTACCTCTACCCCTGGGGGTCTGCCTCTGAGGAGTGGCTTGCCGCTCCTTGGCCTGAGCACTCTTATAGGTTGTCCTATATTCATCCATTTTCTTCATATAATTCTCTGTCTGCTCCCCAAACAGAGAATTTCCTACCATAGGAAAATCCATGGCCTGAGTCTGGGTATCCTGTGACAAGCTAGTACACCTGAGCCAGGCTAACCTATGAAAAGCCACAGATGTAGCCATGACTCTAGAGGATACATCATTAAAATCCACAGCAGCATGGAACTGCACCTTGGATGCCTCAATACCATCCGCAGCCACCTGTTCCAGCTCCTTAGCAAGCTGGCCAGAGGCCTGTTTGGCCAAAGCCATGACAGTGTCCCATCTAGATTTTTGGTATCTTGCCATATAAGCCATGTAATTTGCTTGCCTGAGTCCCAAGGACACTGCCATGTATTGTTTTTTAGCCATGGCATCAATCTTCCTGGAGTCCTTGTCAGGAGGATGTGAAGCCAAGGGAATATTAGCTTTATCACAGGCTGCAGCCTGAACTACACCAACATGACTGCATTGCTGAGAAAGGAATTCTGTATCAGGACCTGACAAAGTGTACCTCCTGTCCATCTTCTTGTCCACAGGAGGCACAGAATTAGGAGCTTTTAAGATTTTTATTGTTTGCTTCCTAAATGACTTATGTAAGGGGATAGACAATCTCCTAGACTCTGGAATATCCATCATTTCTACAAAATCAGGTTCCTCTTGCTCATCCACAGCTTCCTCCAATGGGAGCTGGAGGGTTTCAGCAACTTTTTTATAAAACATAAAGTGAGAAGGGGACTCAGAAAGCGTGGGGGGGATTCAAAGGGTCTGTCTGGGGAGATGTCCGGTTCAATGGGCACCCCCAGGCCCTCAAAGTCACATTCATACTGTTCATAATCATCCTCCCCCTCCTCTGGTTCATAAAACTCTTCTAAATCATATTTTTGAACCGGTGGAACCGGCCGAACCGACCTTTTACCAGACAGTGGCGGTTCGGACGGAACCGGAGAAAGTGACTGGACAATTTGTATAGCTCTAGCTATCTCTGCAGCAGTTGGAGAAGAAATTTTGGACTCCACACCTGCTGATTTTCTTGTTTTCTTTGCTGGAACTGGCTCCTCCGAGTCAGCTTTACGTTTGCCCAAGGAAGTTTCGCCCTGGTCAGAGGGCACTCCCTCCGCTCTGGTTGGCACCGAACCGGGCTGGCCATCCGGGTCAGCGGACTTTTTGGCCTCGCTCCTGAGCCTGCCAACTCTCTTATCCAGGGTGGCTGCAGGGAAATTCTTACAAATCTGGCAGTCTGAATCGAGGTGGTCAAACCCCAGACAATATACACATGTGGTGTGGGTCAGCCTTGGCAAAGGCTTCCCCACGAACATCACAGTGTTGAAACCAGTGGGCCGGTTTTCTTTTGGGTTTCTCAGACATAATGCCAGCCTAACCAAAAACTTGCCCTTTTAACGGCAGTGCCAGGCAAGACACCCTTATCGGTTCCCAACCGTGTCACGGGTCGTGGAAAAAACGTAATGAAATCCGTTTTTTTTAGAACCGATAAGAACCGGGAACCACACTCTAAAACCTTTAAACACTTGATTCTCAAAGTTTTAAAACAACCTGATCGGTTCAAACCGAACCGATAAACATTTACAAGTTCCACACAGAAATAAACCTGTCTATTACTTACGATACCACAGACAGAGCTTGAACCGATCAGTTTGCGGATAAAATAATAATATTCTCGGTTGAATTGAACCGAGAAAACACTGTTTAAACCGAGAAATGAACCGAGCAGTAGGAGAAATCTCGAGCGACTGTTCAGTGAAGAGTAAAGAATCTGACAGTTTCAGTTTGAAATAACACAGACAGAGTTCTCTAACCGAGCTCGTGCTCCAAGTTCCATGCCTGGCATGGAATTTAACTATTTCACCTCCGGGGCAGTTCTAATGGTGGGACAAACTGCAATTGTCATAATATAGCAAGACTTCATGTTGTTTGAAAAGCACTAGCAAACAGGCAAGAAGGAGGGGTGGAGCAACAACGGGGAAACATCAAAACTGCCATCACAGAGGCAACAAGCCTTTGTATGAAGCAAATAAACAAATCAAAATGAAAGAAAAAAACACTATGGTTCTCAAAAGAAGTGGCAGGGAAGGTTAGGGAGAAAAAGATAGCATTCATGAAGTATAAGGAAACACAGAAGGAGCAGGACAGAGAACTGTACCAGTTAAAGCAGAAGGAAGCAGGGAAGGCAGTCAGAATAGCAAAGGCCCAAACCAAGGAAAAGATTGCCAACTCAGTTAAGGAGAATAAAACCTTTTATAGGTACATTAGGGAGCGAAGAAAGACTAAGGCAGGGATACTGAGACTGGATAAAGAGGAGGGTGGTTGGGCAGAGAGAGACAGTGAAAAAGCAGGGATACTGAACAAATACTTCTGCTCAGTATTCACAAAGAAAGAGGAGGGGGAGGTACCTAATCCAGTCAATAGAAGCACTCTGGATAGTGGGGTTGTTATCAGTCCTTTCACAGAAGAAAGGGTTCTGAAAGAACTCCTAAAACTGAAGGTGGATAAAGCAATGGGACCTGATGGGATTCACCCCAGAATTCTAAAAGAACTAAGGGTAGAACTAGTAATACCACTGACTACCCCTTTAAACAAATCATGGGAGGATGATGTGGTACCTGAGGACTGGAGATGGGCAGATGTGATTCCCTTCACAAAAGTGGGAGCAAGACAGAAGCAGGAAACTACAGACCTGTCAGTTTGACCTCAGTGGTAGGGAAAATAATGGAATCACTTCTGAAGGAAAGAACTGTTGAGTACCTAGAGGCCAGTGGGGCACAGGACCCAAGGCAGCATGGATTTACAGCAGGAAGGTCATGTCAGATGAATTTAATCGATTTATTTGACTGGGTGACCAAAGTAGTAGACCAGGGAGGGGCTGTGGACATGGCCTACCTAGACTTCAGCAAGGCATTTGACACAGTCCCACACAAAAGATTAATAAACAAAGTAGCCAGCCTGGGAGTGGGTCCCAGGGTGATAGGCTGGGTAAAACATTGGCTGGACAACAGGACATACAGGGTAACAGTAAACGGAGTCCACAGTGAAGAAAGGGGGGTTACTAGTGGGGTACCACAGGGTTCAGTACTGGGTCTGGTCCTTTTTAATGTCTTCATAAGTGACATTGCAGAGGGACTGGAAGGAAAAGTATGTCTCTTTGCAGACGACACAAAGATCTGCAACAGGGTTGATACACAAGGTGGGGTGGAAAGGATGAGAAGGGACTTGGCAAGGTTGGAGGAATGGACAAATGTATGGCAGCTTAGATTCAATGCAAAGAAGTGCAAAGTAATGCACCTGCAAAACAAAAACCCAGGGGAAGAGTACACAATGGGGGGGGGGGGGTGAGATACTGACAACAACAAAAATGGAAAGAGACCTGGGGGTAGTTATATCAGATGACCTAAAGGTGGGCAAGCAATGTGAGACAGCAGTAAAGAGGGCTGGGGGGATACTGAGATGCATAGGGAGAGGCATCACCAGTAGAAAACAAGAAGTTGTTATCCCTCAGTTCAGACAGTTGGTGAGAACACATCTGGAGTACTGTGTGCAGTTCTGGAGACCCGTCTCCACAGAGACATAGACAGAGTGGAGGCTATCCAGAGGCGGGCAACCAAAATGGTGCAGGGTCTTGACCAGAAGGCATATGAAGAAAGACTAAAGGAGCTCAATATATATAGCCTCGAGGAAAGGAGGGAGAGGGGGGACATGATAGAAACTTTCAAGTACCTTAAGGGAATCAACAAAGTCTAAGAGGGTAGCATCTTTCAGAAAATGAGATGTGCAAGAACAAGGAGCACAATTTGAAGATGGGTGGGGGGGGGGAAGGCTCAGAGATAATGTGAGGAAGTATTTTTTCATGGAGAGGGTTGTAGATACATGGAACAGCCTTCCTGAGCAGGTCGTGGAGTTAAAAACAGTGGGGGAATTCAAGAATGCATGGGACAGACATAAGGCAATTCTAGTGGGGGGTAGGAGGAAGTAGGCTGTTGGTTAACTAGGGTCTGCAGCTTATCCGTTAGGTAGGGAAATGGGCAGACTAGGTGGGCCAAGCGGTCCTTTTCTGCCATCAAATTCTATGTTTCTATGTTTCTATGTTACCTGCCCTTTGTGCAGGAGAAAGTTACCACCAGGGAGACTCCAACATCGCAGTGAGGACAGGAGAATCAAGAGAGATTGCTGTGTACCTGCCCCCTGTGCAGGAGAAAGTTACCACCATGGAGACCCAAACATTATGGTGAGGACAGAGAGATCCAAGATAGACAGCCATGTGCCCCCCCCCCATCAGCAAGACAAAGGATTACAGTCGTAGCTGCTCTAGCATCAGGATGGAGAACAGGGGGAGCCAAAAGAGACAGCTGCATGCCAGCCCTCAAAGCATGAGAAAGCTTACCACTGTACTGACTCCAACATCTGGGAAGGGGACGGTGGGAACCAAGAGGGACAGCCACATGTCTCTCCTCTTGGCAACAAAAAGGGTCGCTTCTATGTTTCTATTTACACCAGTAGCCCCAATAGTAGGTTAGCAATCGGCCCCTGAGTCTTTTTATAATAGATGCTGTCAATAGTAGGTCAAAAACAGGGAGAACACAGAAAGGTAGTCTCATACCCACATGTGTGTAACTGATCAAATACCATTACCCAGGCTCTGGACATGACTGTAACAGAGTGAATACCATTACCCAAGCACTGGACATATTTGTAACAGAGCGAATAACATTACCCAGGCCCTGTACATATTTGTAACAGAGCGAATAACATTACCCAGGCCCTGGACATATCTGTAACAGAGTGAATACCATTACCAAGGCCCTGGACATATCTGTGTAATAGAGCGAATAACACTACCCAGGCCCTGGACATATTTGTAACAGAGCGAATAACATTACCAAGGCCCTGGACATATCTGTGTAATAGAGCGAATAACATTACTAAGGCCCTGGACATATTTGTAACAGAGCGAATAACATTACCAAGGCCCTGGACATATCTGTGTAATAGAGCAAATAACACTACCCAGGCCCTAAACATATTTGTAACAGAGCAAATACCATTACCCAGGCCCGGGACATATCTGTGTAACAGCGAAAAACATTACCCAGGCCCTGGACATGTCTGTAACAGAGCGAATAACACTACCCAGGCCCTGGACATGTCTGTAACAGAGCGAATAACACTACCCAGGCCCTGGACATGTCTGTAACAGAGCGAATAACATTACCAAGGCCCTGGACATATCTGTGTAATAGAGCGAATAATATAACCCAGGTCCTGGACATATCTGTAACAGAGCGAATAACATTACCCAGACCCTGGACATATCTGTAACAGAATGAATACCATTACCCAGGCCCTGGACATATTTGTAACAGGGGGAATAACATTACCCAGACCCTGGACATATCTGTAACAGAGTGAATACCATTACCCAGGCCCTGGACATATTTGTAACAGAGCGAATAACATTACCAAGGCCCTGGACATATCTGTGTAATAGAGCGAATAACATTACCCAGGCCCTAAACATATTTGTAACAGAGGGAATACCATTACCCAGGCCCGGGACATATCTGTGTAATAGAGCGAATAACATTACCCAGGCCCTAAACATATTTGTAACATAGGGAATAACATTACCCAGGCCCTGGACATATCTGGAACAGAGCGAATAACACTACCCAGGCACTGGACATGTCTGTAACAGAGCGAATACCATTACCCAGGCCCGGGACATCTCTGTAACAGAGTGAATGCCATTACCCAGGCCCTGGACATATTTGTAACAGAGCGAATAACATTACCAAGGCCCTGGACTTATCTGTGTAATAGAGCGAATAACATTACCCAGGCCCTAAACATATTTGTAACAGAGCGAATAACATTACCAAGGCCCTGGACATATCTGTGTAATAGAGAGAATAACACTACCCAGGCCCTAAACATATTTGTAACAGAGCAAATACCATTACCCAGGCCCGGGACATATCTGGAACAGAGCGAATAACACTACCCAGGCCCTGGACATGTCTGTAACAGAGCGAATACCATTACCTAGGCCCGGGACATCTCTGTAACAGAGTGAATGCCATTACCCAGGCCCCGGACATATCTGTAACAGAGTGAATAACATTACCCAGGCCCTGGACATGTCTGTAACTGACCGTATGCCATTACCCTGTTCCTGGATGTGTGTGTGTAACTGGGTATACCATTACCTAGGCCTTGGACACGCCTGTACTTGGGAGATTTAACTAATGCAGCCAGCAAAAACTGTATGATTTCTCTCTCTCAAAGCAATTCAGATGGTTAGAACTGAAGCTGAACTTCTATATGCAGAAAAATACCAGCTACACCAACTTCACACACTGCATCCAGTGGGAACGCATGTGTTCAAATACCAAAGGATCAAAGAGACTCGGACATCTTATAGAACTCAGTATTCTCTAAACTACATTCCCTGCCCACCTTGTACTATTTTTCTCTGCCTATGTAAATCTCAGTCTGTTTTCATGTCTCTCTCTGTACCTGTAATAGGATAGTATACATGTTGGAAATGCAGCAGCAGCTGGAATTACTGTTTTTTTTTTCTTGCCCATGGAACTTGCAAATCTGAAAGTGGACTAGGCAATGTGGCCAGACAGGGTGCATCCAAGGATGCTGAGGAAGCTCAAGAGAGATACTAGCTGCACCTCTTACAGTCCTTTTCAACGACTCACTGGAGGCGGGACTGGTTCCAGAGGACTGGAGGAGGGCAGATGTGGTCCCATTTCACAAAAGTGGTAGCTGGGAGGAGGCTGGCAATTACAGGCCAGTCAGCCTGACTTTGGTGGAGGGGAAATTAATGGAATCACTACTGAAGGAAAGGATCGTGGAATATCTTGAATCCAGTGGCTTACAAGACCTGTTGCAGCATGGATTCACTGGGGGGAAGGGGGAGGAGGGTACATGTCAGACAACTCTGATACATTTCTTTGACTGGGTGACCAGGGAGTTAGATCAGGGTGGAGCAGTAGATGTGGCCTACCTAGATTTCAGTAAGGCCTTCAACACCGTTCCACATAGGAGACTCATAAACAAGCTGAGCAGCCTAGGAGTGGATCCAAAGGTGGTACACTGGGTAAGGAACTGGTTAGGGCACAGGGGACAGAGTGTGGTGGTAAATGGTGTGCACTCTGAGGAAGGGAGGGTGACCAGCGGGGTGCCACAGGGATCAGTACTGGTCCTGGTCCTCTTTAATGTCTTTATTAGTGACACTGCAGAAGGGCTAGAAGGGAAGGTATGCCTCTTTGCAGATGACACTAAAATCTGCAATAGGTTAGACACCCCAGGGGGAGTGGAAAAATGAATAGAAATCTAAGAAAGTTAGATGAGTGGTCAAGGGTGTGGCAGCTAAGTTTCAACACAGAGAAGTGCAAAATCATGCACTTGGGGTGCAGAAACCCAGGGGTGGAGTACACAATGGGGTAAGTGGTATTGACGACCACCAAACAGGAAAGAGACCTGGGGGTAGTCATATCTGATGACCAAAAGATGGCTAGACAGTGTGGCAAGGCAGTGGGGAGAGCTAGTGGGATGCTAGGGTGCATGGCGAGGGGTATCACCAGCAAAAAGAGAGAGGTGGTGTTACCATGGAATAGATCAGTGTTGAGACCTCACCTAGAGTACTCTGTCCAGTTCTGGAGACCACATCGCAGGAAAGGACGTAGGCAGAATAGGGCTGGTCCAGAGGAGGGCAGCTAATATGGTGCAGGGTCTGCCCCAAAAGCCATATGAGGAGAGACTGAAGGACCTCAATATAAACACTTTGGAGGAAAGGAGGGAAAGGGGGGATATAATAAAGACTTTTAACTACCTCACGGGTATAAATAAAGTTCAAGAGGGAAGCATTTTTCAGAAAAGGTGCTCAAGGACAAGGGGTCATTCTATGAATTTGGAGGGAGGTAGACTCAGCGGAGATGTGAGGAAGTACTCTTTCACAGAAAGAGGGGTGGATGCCTGGAACAGCCTCCCAGCAGAGGTGGTGGGGGCAAAAATGGTAATGGAATTCAAGAATGCATGGGACAGGGATGAGGGAATTGTAGTGGTGGGGGGGGGGTAAAGCCGGAGATCAAGTAGGGACTGTGGTGTTGCAGTAAGTAGGGAAAATGGGCAGACTAGGTGGGCCAAGCGGTCCTTGTCTGCCGTCAAATTCTCTGTTTCCATGTTTCTCTGTTTATAACTCTTTGCCTGGTGTTTTGTCAACAAGTGCCTTTCCTACAAGCAGTCGGTTCCTGAGTTTTTTTATAGTACATGCTGTCAAGTAGGCAACGAAGATGGGTGACGACAAGGCTCTACGGTATGTCATTGTGTAGCCCCTCCCTCAAGCCTCCAAAATTTAAATATACCTTGAACCCACTTCTCTCTGCTTCCCGCAGCCTCTGCAGCCTGTACTCCCCCTCACAGGGGTTTACTGCCGAGGGGGGAGCAACGCATGAACACTTGCAATCAGGTCCGGAGTTGATGGACTCCACTGTGTAAAAGTCCTCCAACTTTGCAGTGCCTTCATCGATCCTGCTACATGCATTCCTGCCCAGAGGTCTCACCACACATTTACACTGGCAGTCTGCGCCTTCAGAGATGGCCTTCACCTTGTCATAGTCACCCAGCAACTGCAGGCAGAGGGAAAGAAACATAGATAAGAGCCTTTGACAGTACCAACCCTTGAAGTTAGAATGAAATTGTACAAGGGTTTATAGAACACTTATTATGTCTGTCATACACACGGTTTGTAAAAGTGGCAACTGACTAGAACTGAATTAGAATTTATATAGTATCTTTCATACACACTGTGTCCCAAAGTGCTTTATTTTAATATCTGAATGATTTTATTGCATATATAAACAAAACATAAATAGACATAATCAAACAATGTTTATCTTAAAGTGCTTTACAAAGCAGTGAGATAGATACAGATAGGAAAGGGACAGTAGAATAGAACTGAGTTAGGATTTATTTTATGTAGCACCTTTCATACACACTATCTTGAGGAACTATACACAAATCTTTGAGTTAGATGCCAGTAGTACAGGGACTGTAGAACAGAATTTGGATTTATATAGTGCCTTTCATACATACTGTATTCCAAAGTGCTTTACAAAGCAACACATTAGATACTAGTAGTGCAGAGACTGTAAAACAGAATTGGATTTATATAGCACCACTACAGGTTCAGTCACTTCACTACCAGTCTAGCACTGCTTGTAAAGTGCTTTAGGAAACAATGTGTATGAAAAGCACTTTATAAATGCTGATTCTATTTCTTTCATACACACTGTATCCAAAAGTGCTTTACAAAGCAGCGAGTTAGATACCTATAGTGCAGACTGTAGAATAAAATTTGGATATGTATAGCACCTTTCATACACATTGTATTCCAAAGTGCTTTACAAAACACAGGGTTAGATACTGGAGTGAAGGGACCACAGAATAGATTAGAATATGTATTTATATAACCCCTTTCATACACATAGCAACAGCATTGGAACCTGAATGTTACTGCGAGGGAAAGTTGGCTCAGTTACCAAAATAAATCCATTACTAAAGTGTTACAAGCTCACTACCTTCTACCTTTATAGCCACTGGAGGTGGGATGGGAGAACCTCACTTAAACATCTCAGAGCAGCCCCCCCTCCCCCCGTAATTGTGCATGGAGTGTGTGACCAAGTCTCAGGTGAGAGACTTTCTGAGCCTAGTTGATAAACTTTAGACCTTTGAAAAGCAGGGCTTGATTTCCTCTGAAGACCACTTACATCCGTCTGCAAATTTGGACCCTAGAGTTTAGCCACAACACAGGAAATGCTGGATGCCAAAAGACCAAGGGGGGGGGGGCCACAGTGTTCGTCTCATTCCATCCAGGCAGCTACAGCACCCAACTCTGGGTACACAGGAATATAGGAAATGTTAGATGAAAGCTGTATATTTTGTTGTATATTGTATATTTCATTGTGCCACTTTGTGGGCCTGGGTTGTGCCTGAAAACATTCCCTTGGATCAGTGTACTTACCCAGTAATCAAAGACTTAAATAAATAAATAAATACAGGGAGCATTTAAAGGAGACAGTTCCAAAGTATGGATTTAGGGAGCATTTAAAGGAGGCAGTTCCAAAGCGTAGAGATATGGAGCATTTAAAGGAGACCGTTCCAAAGCGTGGATTTAGGGAGCATTTAAAGGAGGTAGTTCCAAAGTGTGGATTTAGGGAGCATTTAAAGGAGGTAGCTCCAAAGCATGGATTTAGGGAGCATTTAAAGGAGACAGTTCCAAAACGTGTATTTAGGGAGCATTTAAAGGAGGCAGTTCCAAAGCGTGGAGATATGGAGCATTTAAAGGAGACAATTCCAAAACGTGTATTTAGGGAGCATTTAAAGGAGACCGTTCCAAAGCGTGGATTTAGGGAGCATTTAAAGGAGACAGTTCCAAAGCGTGGATTTAGGGAACATTTAAAGGAGACAGTTCCAAAACGTGGATTATGGACCAGTTCCAAAGCATGGATTTAGGGAGCATTTAAAGGAGACAGTTCCAAAGCATGGATATAGGGAGCATTTAAAGGAGACAGTTTTGCTGTTCCATAGAAACATAGACTTTAACGGCAGACAAAGACCGCTTGGCCCACTTAGTCTGCTCATTTCCCTACCTATCGGATAAGTGGCAGATCCTAGTTAACCAGCAGCCTACTTCCTCCTACCCCCACTATAATTGCCTTATGTCGGTCCCATGCATTCTTGAATTCCCCCTCTGTTTTTGACCCCACAACCTCCTCAGAAAGGTTGTTCCATGCATCCACCACCCTCCATGAAAAATACTTCCTCACGTTGTCCCTGAGCCACCCCCATCTTCAAATTGTGCCCCTGTTCTTTAAGCATCTCTTCTTCTGAAATATGCTACCCTCTTGGACTTTGTTGAGTCCCTTGAGATACTTGAAAGTTTCTATCATATTGCCCCTCTCCCTCCTTTCCTCAAGGGTATACATATTAAGCTCTTTTAGTCTCTCTTCTTATGGCTTCTGGTGCAGATCCTGCACCATTTTGGTTGCCCTCCTCTGGACTGCCCCAATCCTGTCTATGTCCTTGTGGAGATGGGGTCTCCAGAACTGCACGCAGTACTCCAGATGGGGTCTCATCAACTGTCTGTACAGGGGGATAACAATTCCTGCTTTTTATTGGTGATGCCTCTCCCTATGCATCCAAGAATCCCCCCAATCCTCCTTACTGCCTTCTTACATTGCTCTGATTACAAATGCCTGTGCTGCTACAGACTGTTAGCTATGTGGCACCAATTGTTCACAATTTAGTAAAGAAGGCAGCTTATATGATTGTATCTCAATGTATTTATTTATTTATTAAAAAAAAAAAACTGGTAACTGGGAGAGGCACACTGAGCCAAGGCTCATTCCAGGTGCGACCCGGCAGAGAGGGGAAGGGAATAAAATAATAAAGCTTACACATATCAATGAATGTTACAAATTAAAACTGCAAACATGGTACAAGGTCAACAAATATAAAAGGAGCTAGGCGAAGGTACCATGAGCAGCTCTGATGTGCAAATAAAGTGGCCAGTGCAGCTGGAATGATGACTTCGCAAGAGTAGATTATGAAGGAGCCTGACACAGGCTGAGACAGAACCCAGAAGGAGGCCCAACTTCGGGGATGGTAGGGGCTTCAACAGGGGAGGATTAGAGAGAGGGATGACAGGAGCAGATGAGGGCAGGGAGTAGTTTTAACTGGTGCCTAAGGCAGTCAGGGGAGGGGTAGAGACAGACAGCAGTGTGGAGCACGTTCCAGAGGGAGGGGGAGAGACAGACAGCAGTGGGGAGCAGGTTCCAGAGGGAGGAAAGGCGATTGGAGAAGGCTGACTGCCCAGCAGAGGCGTGAGTGGGGAGGGACAGACAGCAGTGGGGAGCAGGTTCCAGAGGGAGGAAAGGTGATCAGAGAAGGCTGACAGCCCAGCAGAGGAGTGAGGGTGGGGGAAGGGGAGAGACAGAGAACAGTGGGGAGCAGGTTCCAGCAGGAGGGAAGGTGATAGGAGAAGGCTGACTGCTCAGCAGAAGAGTGAGGGTGGGGGAGGGGGAGAGAGAGAGAGAACAGTGGGGATCAGGTTCCAGAGGGAGGAAAGGCGATCGGAGAAGGCTGACTGCCCAGCAGAGGCGTGAATGGGGAGAGACAGAGAGCAGTGGGAAACAGGTTCCAGTGGGAGGAAAGGCGATAGGGGAAGACTGGCTACCCAGCAGAGGGGGGGGGGGAAGGTGTGAGGATCCCTGGAGTGGAAGGAGTAGGAAGCAGAGGGAATTGGAGAGAGGAGCAAGGACAGGTAAGAGGACTGGGACCCAAACCAGTAATTGGAGATGAATGAGTGGGACTGGCCATGTGAAGGTAAGGGGTGGCTGGATAAGGAGGAGTAGAGGGAGCAATGGTGAGTTTGGGGGGGGGTGAGTTCATAGCAAAGTGATGAAAGGCATTGCAAACAGAGTTCAACCTGCTGCAGGAAGGGAGGGTGGTGCCATATACTACATCCGCATAGCCAAAAGCCGGGAGTGCCATTTTGGTAAAACGCTCCCAGGAAACCTAGAGAGACAAGCAGTCTTTGTTTTGGTACAAGTCACCAGGTTTGAGACAGTTTGGAGTGGAATTTATAAGGATTCCTATCAGGACCATCAAGTAGTACCCATTTAGACACAATGCTCCCCCTGCAGCAATGAATAGGCATGTAGCATTGTAGTCTAATGTACAGAAAAGGCGGCTCTAGTTAGAAGTGTTGTTCTTAATCCAGTTTCAAATAGTGTTCTATTGATATTAGGGAACTGCAAGATACAACAATGCAGTTATTAAGCAATAAGGCACGGCAGGGGGTGCATTATGGTGGGATAACGACCCACCTTGGGCTGGTTGAAGCACAAGGCGTAGCCAAGTACTTCCTCCACCCAAGAAGGGCTATTAGCACACCATAACACACCCCCTGGAGTGCCTTTCTGTGACTATGAAATGGATCCATTCTAATAAAGTGGATGCATTTTTTAAACATATTTTTGTTGAGCTACTTTCAGCTGGGCTGTTGTCCTGAGATAATGGCCCAGCTGAAAGTACTTCTTGGCCAATCAGGAGCCAGCTTTCTTTCCCCCACCCATTTCATAATAACAATTAAAACATTCAATTTAATATGAATGAAATTAACTTCTTTAATATTTTTTATAGTTTGTATAAGATATGTAAAGATTAATGGGCTAATGTGAGCACTTTGTTTTGTGAGTATGATTCTGTATATCTCTTCTTTGGTCAGGACTGCTATTTTTAAATCTGGCACTAGAAAGTGACGTTGGTACAATGACATAATTAATGACACTGTCCCAGTCTGCCCCCACACTATGCCTCCTGAGGAGACTTGCAAGAGTGAAGTGCCAGAGCTGTGTGGCTGATTTGGGTGTATTATGTAAAATCAAAAGCTTTATTCAGTTTGTAATAACAGCTGTCTCTTCATTTGAACTTTGTAATAAAACCACATGTGCTGTTTGGAAAGTTCATTATGGCTCTGTGAACTGTTTGCCTGTTCTTTGGATGGGTGCATGACTTTCTCCTCTGTTCTGTATTGTTTTGGAGCTGGCCGGCCCATACAGCGCACCATCACGTCATGAGTGCATCTTAGCAGATGCTCGGAGTTAAAAAGGCTGCTACACTCCCCATTTGCACCACTTCCTTTAGAAGTTTGTTCAACATGTTTACAGCTCTCTGGGTGAAGAAATGCTCCCTCACATTACCCTTAATGCTATCCCCCCCCCTTAAGCATCGGGTATGCCCTCCAGTTCTGCTGCCTGAACAAGCTGGAAATGCTTCCCCTGATCCACACCAACCCCTTCAAAATTTAACAAAAACTGAAACTTTGCCTAGCCTGTCTAACTGTTCCCCAGGCCATAGGGTAACTTCATACCATTTACTATATTGGTATTTTCCACAGAGAATTAGGAGAGTCCATATCTATGAGGGCGTGGGAGAATGTCTGGGCAAACACATATAAATGCTGCAGAGGTACGAGGTAGGACTGTGATTTTTTTTTCCTTCAGTTAATTCTCTTTATTTCACCCAGACCAGTCCCATCATCAGGCACCGACCCTCCCCAACCCTGTCACCCTGGCCCTGTATGGACTTACCAACCAACTCCAGTCTTCCCCATGGCTCACCCTCTGTGGAGGGGGTGCCTCCCCTGGGACCAAGAACAGGATAATAAAACTGATGGGAGTGCTGTAGAGCTGGGTGTGGGGCGTGAGAGGGGTCAGTTCTGTCATGATGGCTGGTTATGTTTTCCTCGTCCTATACATTCCCCAGGAGGGTGGGCATACAGTGCTGCTCAGATGTGCCTGTGTGCGTACCTGTAAACATACTTCTCCATCACTGAATGCTGTCCCTGGATGCCCAACCCCCAGCCATCGCTAGAGGTCAGTACTATTCTGGGCAAAGCAGCCCCCCTCCGTGAAGGAGAGTAGTCCTATGGAAACTTGATCTTCCTCCCCCCCCCAGACAGTCCAACAACCCTAGTTTGCTCTTGAACCTGGGTCAGTGGTGCCGCAAGAGGTAACGTTACCGCTCTGCTGGCAGGCCGGCTTGCGTATGACTATTCAATTTAAAATCCTTCACAGCTGTTATTATTCCCCTGAAAGGCCAGAAGAGATTAATTATCTGCCAGAAGGTTCATGCTGGAGATGTCAAGAAAAACATGCCAGCCTCCTTCACATGTAATGGAACCGTCTGTCTATTTCTGACACCTGGTACAAGGGTCACCAAACCTTTGAAACAGTAACCAAGAATAAAATCCCTTTCACCCACATGTTTATTATCTTAGGAATAGACTCTGACATTCATAATTCAAATGGTTCCCAGAAAAGCTGGGTCCAACTAGCTGCCCTCACCTTGAAGAGAATTATTCTATCTAATTGGAAATCTTCATCCCCACCTCCATTTAAGGAGTGGTGTAGCCAGTAATGAAAGAATGGGGGAATGACTTCTGCACTCTCAGGAAAGACTAAGGTGTCCAAAAAGGGGCTATACTGGACCTGGTACTC
This sequence comes from Neoceratodus forsteri, assembly GCA_016271365.2. NCBI lineage: Eukaryota > Metazoa > Chordata > Ceratodontiformes > Ceratodontidae > Neoceratodus > Neoceratodus forsteri. The sequence continues at coordinate 69,308,137 of CM028136.1, forward strand.
ACAACTGGAGACAGGGTCACTGATGCGAAGGAAGGTAGCCACATAGGATCCAGCAACCATGAAACAGTCTGGTTTAATGTGACCACAGCGGAAGAGGCAAACCACACAAAAATAAAGGTCCTAGATTTCAGGCAGGCCAACTTTCTCAAAATGAAGGAATGTCTGAAGGGAGCCCTGGCCAAAAAGGGCAAAGGAGAGGGCGTGGAGGAACAGTGGGCTATTCACAAGGGGGCCATAACAGAAGCAACAAACAGATGCATCAAACTACAAAAAAAGAGCAAGAGAAAGAAGAGACCGCTGTGGTTCTTGAGGGAGGTGGCTGGGAAAGTTAAGGCTAAGCAAAGGGCCTTCAGGAGATACAAGAAAACATAAAGGGAAGAGGACAGGCAACAGTACCTACAAAAGCAAAAGGAGGCGGGGAGGGCAGTCAGGTGCACCAAATCGTAATCTGAGGAAAAAATAGCCCAGGATATAAAGAAAGGTGACAAGACCTTCTTTAGATACATTAGGGAGAGAAGAAAGACTAGGAATGAGATTGTCAGAATAAAAAAGGAGGGAGGAGGGTTTACTGAGGAAGATACAGAAAAAGTGGAAATACTGAACGAACACTTCTGCTGGGTATTCACCAAAGGGAAGGTGAGGTTCCACAACTCAAGGATAAAGGCATCAATGGAGGAGGGGGGGACACTGGTCCTTTCACGCATGAGAGAGTGCAAGAAGAACTCAAGAAACTGAAAACAGACAAATCAATGGGGCCAGATGGCATTCACCCCAAAATATTAAGGGAACTCTAAGAGGAATTGGTGGAACCACTAACCACCCTATTCAACAGATCATTGGAGACCAGGGAGGTCCTGGAAGAACAGAGGTGGGCAAATGTGGTTCCTCTCCACAACAGTGGAAGCAGGGATGAGGCAGGAAACTACAGGCCAGTCAACCTGACCTCAGTGGGGGAAAAATTAATGAAGTCAGTTGAAGAAAGGATTGTGTTATTCCTTGAATCTAGTGGTACACAGGATCCAAGACAGCATGGGTTCACAACAGAAAGGTCTTGTCAAACAAATCTAATTGATTTCTTTGACTGGGTAACCAGGGAGGTAGATTGAGGTGGGCCAGTGGATGTGGTCTACCTGGATTTCAGCAAGGCCTTCAATACCATCCCACATAGAAGGTTGTTACATAAGCTGGACAGACTGGGAGTGGGCAAAAAAGTGGTAAACTGGATCAGAAATTGGTTAAGTGTCAGGACACAGAGAGTGATCATAAATGGTGCGCAATCTGAGGAGAGGGAGGTCACCAGTGGGGTACCACAGGGGTTGGTACTGGGGCCAGTTCTCTTTAATGTCTTCACAAGTGACATCACAGAGGGGCTGGAAGGGAAGGTATACCTGTTTGCACACAACACAAAGATCTGCAACAGGATAGACACTCCGGAGGGATGGATAATGTGAGAAAGGACATTAGCATGCTGGAGGAATGGTCAAGGGTGTGGCAGCTTGGATTCAATGGAAAGAAGTGTCAAATCATGCACTTGGGGCACAAAAATCCAAGAGAGGAGTACAGGATGGGAGGAGGTACTGACAGCCACACAGCTGGAATGGGACTTGGGGGTAAGCATATCAGACTACAAAAAAGTGACCAAGCAATGTGAAAAGGCTGTGGGGAAAGCCAGCGGGATGCTGGGGTGCATAGGGAGAGGTATCACCAGCAGAAAAAAGGAGGTGGTTATGCCGCTATACAGATCACTGGTGAGATCTCAGCTGCAGTACTGTGTCCAGTTCTGGAGACCACATCTCTGGAAAGACATAGAAAGGATGGAGGCAGTCCAGAGGAGGGCTACAAAGATGATGCAGGGGTTGCATGAAAAGCCATATGAGGAGAGGCTGAGGGAGCTAAATATGTACTCCCTGGAGGAGAGGACAGAGAGGGGAGATACGATTGAAATGTTCACATACCTCAAGGGTATAAACAAGATAAAAGAGGATAGCATCTTTCAGAAAAAGAGATGGACAAGAACAAGAGGGCGTGAGATGAAGTTGGAGGGGGTAGGCGTAGGGGAAATGGGAAAGTACTTTTTCACAGAAAGAGTCGAGGACACTTGGAACTACCTGCCAATGGAGATCGTGGGAGCAAAATCAGTTAGGGAATTCAAAAACGCATGGGATAGACATAAAGGTACCCTAGCAATTGGAAGGAAAGGATAAATCATGGATTGTTTAGGATCCTTGGATTGGTAACGAATAGGCAAATGGGCAGACTAGATTGGCCAAACGGTCCTTATCTTCTGTCGTCTTCTATGTATCTATGTTTCTGTTTCTATGTAAACAATTTGCTGCCCTTTCCTGACCTTTTAGAGCACATTGGTATGAACAGAAGAATAATGAAGGAATCCAGTAGAGACAACACAGGACTAAAATAACTGTATACAGCACATATTTTACATTAAACATTTATTTTAGCAGCATAATTGTTTACATATAAGAAAACTTGGAAACTAATTTAAGACTTTGCTGTAACATACACTTTGTGTGGTGTGGCTGTGGAGAGCTTTTGGGATGCTTTTACCCATTATTTCTAATGAATTTGCACAATGCAGATCTGTGGAGAGGCAGTTTCAATGTGATCTTCCTTTTACACATTTTTACAATGTGTTTTCCTAGAATATGTCTGCTGATTGCTATATATTTAGCCTGGATAGTTCACAGAAGAAATAGCATCTTATTTTCAGTGGGGCTCTACATCTACACAATATTATGCTGCATTGTGTAAAATCAGAACGCACTAAAAACAATATTTTATATTTGTGGGGATATATTAAGTGCCAGATTGATGCATGAGCAGAAAGATGCATTGCACAAAGAGGGTGCACAGATCAGCACTGATGCACTATTCAAAGAGAATGCACCACCGGTACAGGGTGTGCATACAGTGAAGCCCACCAGGATGAAGCGCAGCACTGCAGAATTCTGCAGTAGAGTTACTGCAGCAAACAGTGTAATTTCAAACGGAGTTAATCCCTTTTGTCATACAGTAAACCTGTGACACTGCACTTCATCCTGGCAGGCTTCATCGTTCCTGTTGAAAATGTGATCCTGGACAGGAGTCGCAGTGCAGGCGGCCGCCAAGTCAGGTCGTGGACCCAGGTCACCGGATAGAGGGGTTGGGAGCAGGTTTGCCTTTGGGACTTTTCCTTGGAGACCCCCAGCTCCTCACCTCTGAATGGGTGCGAAACCTGGGATGATTTTTGATGATGGGCTGACACTGCGATCACAGGTGTTGACAGTCGTCAAATCCTCCTATTATTGGGGCACTGCTGAGCAGCCTAGCAGGAAGCAGCAATTAGACTGAGCTCCCAGGAGAAATCTGGATTAAAACTAAATAAACTAAGTTTTTCTTGTTCAAATTCCATTGCTGAAACACAATTGGAGAGCTGTGAGCATAGACTTATTCCACGCAGTGTTAAAATGGGCAAGAATAAAGGAGTGGCGGCTGCAGCAAGTGATTTCTTTACTCAGAGGTGACAAAATCGAGAGGAGAGGCCTGTGCAGTGTGGAGCAGCATCGGACTCAGCTCCTGAACCAGTGGAAGAAGCTTCGCTGAGTAACATTTTGTTTACTCTGCATCAGCTGGTCAAATCAGTTCAAGAACTTGACAAGAAGTTCAACACCCTTACGCCTCGGGTGTCCGTTTTAGAGTCTCAAATGGATCAGTGTGAAACGATTACTCAATGCTCTGAGATGTCAGTGTTAAAAACTGTTGATGCCACTATGAAGCTGATAAAAGAAAACTCATTCCTCAGACAACGCTTGGAGACTGTTGAAAATCAGGCAAGGGAAAAGAACTTGAGAATCCTTGGCCTCTCAGAAGGCACTGAAGGTGATGATCCCCTAGCCTTTGCTACAATGATGTTACCGGCTATCCTGGTCCTGGAAGAGTCTGATCCCCCCTGCACATAGAAAAAGCTTACCACATCACTCCCCGCCATGCAGCAAGTGACTATAGAGCCAAACAAACTTTTCTTATCATTTGTACGGGTATTGGGAACAGGGATCAGGCTTTGGCAGTAGCTCGATGCTGTAGGTCTTTAAAATATGGAGAAAACACTCTGCAAATGTTTCCGGACCTCTCCTATAGTACCTGGCAATGGCGCAAAGCCTTCGATGGGCTTAGGGGATGGCTGAGACTAAAGAAAATCCCCCACCAGTTACTACTACTGGCTAAACTTTGCATTGTTTGGAAGGGGAAACAGTACCTATTTAATGAAGTGCAGGATGCCGAGAGACGGAATTCTCAGCTGGAATCAGAGACTGCTGAAGAAATTGAGGACGACTCCTCGGATACGGATTGAACTGCATGGTAGGCCTGGAATGTATGGCGTGACTATGTGGAGATTGAGGACATATGTCTCTTTTGGCTGCTGTGGGACTTGCCTGTGTTCTCCACTTTCAGGACTGAATGGATTGGGGTAGATATAACACCCTATCGTTACAAACTTAGGACGTTTGAACTTATATAGATCTGCTGTTAATGTGCCCTGCCTGTTTTTCTTTCTTATTACTGTTGGACAGCATTTCTGTTGATAAGTTAGATCGCTGGGTTGGGACTCGCTAGTTTTGTGTAAGCACCATTACAGTTTTATAAGATCTGTAATGATGAGCTTGGTTGAGGACCTAGTTTATATAAAAATGCCTAGCTATTTCCTTTTATGATGGTGATAACTTTCTGGAGTTTTCTTCCTGGGAGCTTGGGAAATCTAAGATTTCTTCAGAATTTTATTACCGGCTACAGTACTGGGGGATTCAAGTAGACTATTACAGTATCCCCTTGGGCCTACCTGGCTGCATGCATTACTTTAACCTGTTTTACTGATGATATATGCTACGTTATTTCCCCCATGATGTACCGCAAGAAGAGGCGTCCTTCATTAGTACTTTGTAAGACAACAGATTTGTGCTACACTGTGTAATGCTATCCTCCTATGTGTATTTGCTTTGTAAGATTTGCTTGCAAAATCAATAAACATGTAATACAAAACAAATCCTCCTTTTTAGCATCTGAGGAACATCTCCAGGGTTAAGCACCTAGTTCCATCTGCGATCTTCCTACATTGGTCCATGCCTTTGTGACCTCGCGCTTTGATTACTGCAACTCCCTTTATCTAGGGCTACCTGGGGTTGATATCTGCCGTTTACAGCTGGTGAAGAATGCTGCAGCCCAGTTATTGATGGGAACTCCCCGGTCTTGTCACATCTCTCCAGTGCTGCGTGAACTGCACTGGCTGCCGGTGCAGTGGCGGATCACCTTTAAAGTCAGACTTCTGACTTACAAAGCCCTACACAGACAAGGCCTGGACTACTTTGTAAGAGCTTCTGGTTCCTTACTGCCCCGGGCAATCGCTCCGCTCAACTGATGAGGGGTTTCTAGAGATTCCAAGGGTTTCTTTAAAGTCTTTGAGGGCCCATGCATTTATGTATGCGGCCCCAGCCCTGTGGAATTCTCTACCCCATCAGCTTCGGGAATGTGCGACCATGGAGGGATTTAAACAGGCCCTAAAAACCCTTTTGTGGCATCGAGTCTACCCTGTTTGATTTTATTTGAAATCTGAATTTTATGCGAGACTGTATTTAATTGTTTTTATTGCCCTTTTTTTATTTTATTGTTAAGGCATCTTGATTTTCTAAAAGACGTGCTATAAATAAAGTATTATTATTATTATTATCATCATCCAGGGTGACCCCAACTGAATACCTTCCAGGGGGAAATGTGTGGCACATACCAGTATGCACTGCAGCCCCTGTGGGCAATATTCAGCCCAGGAATGCAAATGAACTAACTGAGCATGCAGGGTGCAAAGGGGCCTCATGCATGCTCATTACCGGCCCATTTGCATGTTGGCATGGGGATGAATGCACTGAAGCAGCTCTTGCCCCCAAGCCCCAACCCCGATCACTCCCATGTGGGACAGGCCCTGAAGTCTCTGGTGGTATAGTGGCACCTCTCCACCCATTCCACCAGCCCCGATCGTACCGGAGTCCAGGCTCTATTAGTTCCATATTGTAGGGACCCCAATGCCATCCCTAATTGCATCTGAATACACCTACAGTTCATGTCCATAGCGTAGTAGCCCACATTCCCCCTCAATGGTGCACAGATATCCCCCTCCCTGCCCCCCCAGCCCATCCTATTGCGACGACTGGCTCTGTAATGGTATCATACCACTCTATCAGCGGGTGATGGAGCACTCGCAGTACGATGCTGGAATGTGTTATACATAGGCATGAGCTGTGTGTGGGTGATAACACCCAGTGGCCATACACCTCAGGCACTCGCATGCGGATCCATCATCCCGGTGCCATTGCACTGCTCAGTATGGGTGATGGCCAATGCTGTACCCACTCACACAGGTCCCAAAACAGGCATGTTATAATTGACCTCCCATTCATTTGTACAACTGGGGAACTGCGGATGAACTATCCATAGCCTGAAGTGTACACTACAAATGGCATTACAGGATACCGCACCCCATGGCACCCGGGATACCGCAGCAGTCCGGAGGGTGGCATGTTACACAGGGGAACAGGGAAGAGTGTGAACTTGCAGCAGTGTATGACAGCAGGAAGATACAGTATTGGCAAGGCATGCATTGGAGGTATGTAAATTCCCTCTTCAGTTTGCCAGGGATATACACACGGCTGCATACACTGGTGGATCTGCAGCTGGCGTGGTGCCCCAATGCACGGTACAGACAGTTGGGTCAGTTCAGAGTACAGGTTCCCCAGCCCGGGTTCAGTGCAGTCAATGGCTGGGCATGGCAGGGTGTGGAGGGCAATGCCAGTCTTTGCAACAGGTTGGGTATGGGGGGGGGGAGTGAGGGTATCTGTGTACAGGGGTGGTGGATGGTAGTCCTCTAGACTATGGATATGGACCATGGTTTCCTCTGGTGTGATCAGGTCTGGGGGGGCCCTACACTATGGAGCTCTTCAGGGATGGAGTTGGTGAGATTGGGGATGGAAAGGGGGTACCTCTAGCCCACCAGGGCTGCCTGAGTGCACATCTGCAGCCTGCCTGTGGGTGACTGGCTGGGTTAAGCCCGCTATTTGTGGCCTAACTGGGGGCCACAGTGCTCTAGACTGTGAGGGGCACATTCCCACTGACTATGCTGCAGCATGACATATGCATGGGATTGCCCCCTCGACTTGAACGGCATACCATTTGTGTGTGCCCAGGCCCATTCCCTTGTGACTGGTGCATCCCGCACATTTGAATATCATGCTGCTGTGCATTGTTGGAATTGTGCGGCACATCTCCCTTTTCCACTGATATGCACTGCGTATCTCCTTTGAATATGGGGCCCTGGACTAGGTACCCTGAATAAATACATTATAAAAATGGTAAAATCATGACCCCACTGAAAACAACATATTGCATCTAATCTGGGACATCCTGAGTAAATACAGTGCAAAAATGTGTAAATGAACATCCCTGTGACAATGAGATGTACCATCTCCCCTGCCCTATCCAGGATGCAAAATACAGGACAAGAAACATTCAGTGCTCCCAGATCCAAATAGCCATTACCCTGAAAGAAGCTCTCATTTTCCCTGTGTTTTCCCCACAAAGGCAGAATCAAATCCCTGTATAGAACCCTGTTGATGTTTCCATAAGCCACTGGTTCCTTATCTATGACTTTGTTCTCCATTTATTATATCAGCAGTTTTTTTTATCAGGAAAAGAGCTCTGATTTGCTGCTCAGTATTAATATCATATGTCACGATGGCCTTGGAATGATTTGGATTTATATGCTATGCATAAGGCATGATGGGGGACAATATGAAATAACAAATATCAAGCTCATTATTTCATGAACTATACTCAGAATTAGTAATCATGAGTCAGACAATCTTTCAAAAGATACTAATAATGCCTGTAAAAAATGTATTGCGAATAAATTAGATACATTTGTTTATATACATATATATACGCATACACACACACAAATGCTATTTTTGCATTTTATAGTTATTAGTTTTCAGACAAAGTCTCATAGACTTTTTTCTCTCCACCTGATGGAATCTTGAATGAGTTAAGTAAATGTTATTATTTTCTTCAGGGCCCTGATCCAGCAACTCAGTAAATACACACTCAGTATATCATATTATAAAATGACAAAAAAACAGTCTTCTGTTTGCAGTTGTTTGATCAGGAATTTTATAAATGGTATAAGTTCTTTATGTCACATCTATGTTGGTCCAATAAAATGTATCAAATTATTTGCTTCTGTATCGCTCATGGTTTGACATCAGTTAATTCATTAGATGAGGTCTCCCTTGCCAAGAGATTGGCTGTTTCTCCACCCCTTCCCCAAACAAACACACACACACATACATTTACTATAAGAGATCTCAGTAGCTCTTATCTGTTATGTTTGGGAAGCAGGCTGCAGCCCTTTTCTGTCAAAAATACATTTTATTTATTTATTAAACTCTAGGATTACAAGTACCTTTGAGCAAGAACTGCTCATTTACAAAGGTTCCACATCAAAGGATGTAGAGTAACATACATACAAAGGTCGACAATGGTTAACAGTCTTAAAACATAGAGATGGATAAGCTTTAAATATATAGACATTAATGGAGAGAGACATCGTAAACCAGATTATGACAAGTTTCAGGGTGAACAGTATATAGTGAGTACAGGGTAGGAGGGGGTCAGGAAGGAGTAGGTATGCTAAGGGGCCATTGTTGCAGGGTAGGGGTGGGTGGCAAAAGTGTGAGGTGGATAGGGGCTGGAGGGCCCTATATCTGTAAAGTGCTATTAAAGATGGGAGGAGGTGGGCGAGGCAGGGGGGTGGAAGGGGGGGTTAGAGGTGAAAGTGTCAGTGGCTCAGTAGGTGGCACACTCACCTCTGAGGCTGGGAGATCAGAGGGCTGTGGGTTCAGTTCCCACATCCGGCACTTGGGTTAATATCCTAATACTGAAACTGTAGTGCAGCATGAGAGGGGTGCTGCACTTTTGAGGTGCCGTTCTTTCGGATGAGACGTTAAACCGAGGTCCCATATACCTGGATTGGTGGTAGTTCAGGTGGATGTTAAAGATCCCATGGCACTTATCGAAAAGAGTAGGGGAATTTCCCCAGTGTCCTGGCCAAATTTCCCTCATTCACGAAAAATACCACCAACAGCTTAATCTGCTTCAAGGTCAGTTGGCATTCATCTGTATTCCCCTTCCCTGGGTCGTACCTGAAAATAGGCAGGATTTGTCTAGTGCACTTACCCGGTCAACAAAAATGAAATAAATAAAAGTGGGGGAAGCTGGTGCCAATAGTGTGGAGCTCTAAGGGAGGTTACGGGTCACCTTCGACTAGAGTAAAATGAAGAGGCAGTCACATTGAGTGGTTGAGGCGAGTAATAGTCAGAGTTGCCTTTAAAGGGTCCAAGCGTTGCAGTTGTAAGTGTTTCTTTGTTAAGGGCATTGTACCACTAAGGAGCCCTGTGGGTGAACTACCTCTGACCCATTGTGGTCCGGCATCTGGGGGCCTGGAAGGTTTGATATTGAGCACTATGTGTATGCTGTGTACTGCTGTGGGCAGTAAGGAGCTTTGCAACACCTGACAGCATGAGCCCGAGGAGAACCTTTTTAGTTAACAGGCAGGTCTGATATTGTATTCTACTGAGGAGTGGAAGCCATCCGACCTGGGTGTACAGGTCACACATGTGTGTTAGGCGGGCAGCACCCGTTAGAAGCCCACAGGCCTTGTTGAGTGTCATTGATATCCTCCAGAGGGCAGTACGGGAAGCAGAGCCATAGATGGCTAGACCATAGTCGATGATGGAGGTGACAGAGCTGTAGATGGCCAATCTAAGGGCATCAGTAGTCATGCAGTATTTGTGACTGTGGAGCAGGCCAGTCTGTATGTTGGTGGCCTTAGCTACATTGCCAATGTGCCGAGTGTAAGAAATATATATAAATATAGTCTGGATAGTTCACTGAAGACCTGGCATTTTGTCAGATAGGTCTTGAGAGGTTAAAAAACAGTGTAAATCTTTACAAACTTTGCTGGGAAAGGGTAACATTTATGAGGTACTAATCTTTCTTGAAAGATATTCATCCCCAACTGAAGTTAGTAGCAAAAAATGTTCAAATGCTAGGCATTTAAATGTGCAAGCTGTCCCATTTCAAAGGGGGTAAGCAAATCTCCAGTTTAATAGGCAACCAATATTTAACAAGCTGTTTCCGTTTCCTAATGGCCATCTGATAAGCAGCCTGGAGTTATGTCTCCAACATTCTAAAGAGAAAGAAGGGATTATTTTATTTTAGTTGTCATAGTGATTTGTAGATGTGGAAGGATACACTGAAAAGTCCAAAAAATGTGTTTCACGAAACTCCATTTTCAAGCTACAGATAGCAAAATGGCTGTAGGTTCCACCCACAGACATAAAAATGAAAGACTTGCCTCAGAATGAGCCGTATTTAACTGTACCTTAAATAAACATTGATGTGAAAAACTGTGTTTTCAATTGTTTTCTTTTTATGGATAGCATTCTGCTGTCTTCTCTTCATGGAACTATTAATCTGGAGTTTTTACTATGTCACGGTTTGTGTACAGAATACTAAGCGTGAGCTATTGTCCTATCAGAACCATACTTAGAGTTCTTTGACATAGTTTAAACTCCAGATAAATGGTTCCGTGAAGAGAACTGTAACAGAATGCTGCCCATAAAAACAGAACAATATGAAATACAGTTTTTCACATCACTTTTTATTCAGTATAGTAACATATGGATCATTTAGGCAGATGGATACATTTTCTGTAAATGGGTACAATATAAACAGCTGCCAATTAGAAATCATTTCCTGTCCTCTTTAATTGCATGCTGTAAGCTGAAACCTAATATATGAGAACTGTCACAATACCTCCCTTTTGTTTTTCCTTCTATTGTTGCAATTATTTAAAATTCAATAAACTTTTTAAAGTAAAACAAAGCAAAAACAATAACAGCTGCTGTGCCGATCAGGGCAATTAATCATCATCATAGAAATGTAGAAGCTTGTAGGTCGAAGACCCTTTAGTAGCTTGCCACTAAGCTTAGTGGAGATACTCATATTTTAGTACTCCCATATAGGAGTCCAATCGGTTCTTAAACATGTCCATTGTGGGTCTGTGAATCACAGACTCAGATAAGGAATTCCACCATTTCACAACTCTTTGAGTAAACCACCTATTCCTTTTATTAGTTTTATTTATATCTCTTGTCAATTTTAAATTATGGCTACTTGTACTTCTTATACCTGTATAATCTGACAGACCAGTGGTTTCCCACATATATCTGTCCTTGATGGCCTTAAACACCAAACATAAATCTCCCCTAAACTGTCTACAATCCATTGAATACATTCCCAGATGTCTTAATCTCTCTCCATAAGTCTTGTGTTGAATGGATGCGGCTAACTTGGTTGCCCTTCACTGCGCACCCTCTATGAGAAGCTTATCTCTCCTTGTCCCTGGAGCGCAGAAGGGAGCACAATACTCCAACTGCAATCTCACCAAAGCCGTGAACAGGGGCATTATCACATCCGGATGTCTACTCTTAATATTTCTTTTAATACATCCCAGAATCGTATTACCCTGCATAACCATTTGTCTGGTATTTATATAAAAGTCTAACTTATTATCCACTATTACTCCCAAGTCCTGTTCATTTGTTGTAGTTTGTAAGTATATGCCATTCAGTTGGTACTTGAAATGGTGATTATTTCTCCCCAAGTGCATCACTTTACACTTTTCCTGATTACATTGGATCTTGTTATTGTATGCCCACGATTCTATAGAGGACAAATTATCTTGAAAATCATTTTCAGCTTTCTCGTTATTAACAACTGCTCCCAATTTACTGTCATCAGCATATCTTCCAATCCAGATACCCCCAGTTGCCTTCATGGTAGCTATAACTAGGTTAAAAAGTGTTAGACCCAGAACGGAGCCCTGAGGAATGCCACTCATAACCTGAATCCAGTCTGATGAGAATCCTCTTATAACGACACGCTGATATCTATTAGTCAACCATGATTTTACCCATGCCACTATATTTGGGGGCATCTGAACAGAAATCAGCTGATTAATCAACATGTCATGTGCCACTGAATCAAACGCTTTTGTGTAATCCAAGAAAATTACATCCATTGGTAACCCTTTAGCCAATGCTGTGCGTATAGGCTCAAAAAAACTCAGCAGATTGGTTAAACACGCCCTTCCACTAGTGAGCTCACGCTGAAATAAATCCACATACCCCCCGTGTTTCATATGTTTGACCATGTGTTCTTGAATTATGCCCTCTAAAAGCTTACTCATGACTGAGGTCAGACTTATCGGTCTATAATTTCTGACTACTTTCGTATCCCTCTTCTTATAAATAGGTATAATATTTGCCTCTCTCCACTGCCTTAAGATAATCCCTTCCTTAAGGGATGCATTGAACAACAGGGTAACTGGGCCAACTAGAAAATCCTTCAGTTCTTTTAAGAAGCCTGGATTTATTCCATCAGGACCTGCTGATGAATTGTTCTTTAAAGGGACACTGTTAACCTTTTTTGCATCATAATATTTCTAGTTAAAAACCTGCATTTTATTATTGCTTACCTTCTCTAAAGTTCATTGATGCTGCTGTTTGTTTTGTCCGTCTCCTTGTTTAGTAGAACTGAAATGCATGCTAATGTATATTTATAAACAACCTTGTTTTGTGTACAATCCTGGATCTGTTCTTACTGCATACTTCCTGAGCATTAGAAACACACCCAAACAGTGCAGTCACTCATGAGGCAGTAGCCTCCTAAACCCCTACTGCATCATGAGGGGCTACACTGAGTTGTGGGTGTTCCTAAGTCCAGGAAAGATGCAGTTGGAGCTGATCAAGGAATGTAAACAAACCGTTGTTTGTGTGGTAACACCAGTATGGTGGGTAGTCTGTTTTTCACTTTTTAAATGAAAAAAGAATCAGAATCAAACTACTAGCTACATCAGCAATCTTTACATAATGTTGGCAATCATAAAATGTATTTTTTAAACTAGGAACACTTTGAGGCCTAAAAGGGGTTGACAGGGTCCCTTTAATTTAATAAATCTATCCATTACTTATTTTTCAGAAATAACAATTTGTGGTTCATCACTACCATTATGTATACTCCCGATTGGTACATCACTATTACTTTTGGATTGATATATAAGAAAATATTGATTGAAAACATTCACAATATCTTGCTCATTACTTAACAGTCCCTGCTGAGTTTCCAAAGGCCCTATTCCCACTTGTTTGCCCTTCAATGACCCAATGTAACTATAAAAAGACTTTTTATTATCCCTAACAGTGACCATGTGTAGTTCTGCCTTATGTTTGGCTCTTTTTATAAGTCTTTTTGTGTAGTTGGCCTCCTTTTTATAAGAAAGCCAGTTCTCATTAGTTGGGTTCCTTTTATTGTTTAAATCTATCTATCTATCCATCCATCCATCCATCTATCTATCCATTTTATTGTTTAAATCTATCCATTACTTATTTTTCAGAAATAACAATTTGTGGTTCATCACTACTATTATGTATACTCCCAATTGGTACATCACTATTACTTTTGGATTGATATATAAGAAAATATTGATTGAAAACGTTCACAATATCTTGCTCATTACTTAACAGTCCCTGCTGAGTTTCCAAAGGCCCTATTCCCGTTAATCAGCGAATTGGGATTCTGTATCGGAACCGACAGCTCCTTACCCATTCTGCACTGAGGATTGCCATCCAATCCTCTATCATCTCAGTCGTTGACTATGGCTTAATTAATTAAAATATACATTAGCATGCATTATTAAATTCTTGCAACTCATAAAGATCCGAACCTCTTACGCCTCAACCTTCAGCATGCTTTTTCCAAAGTTGAGATGTGGTTCCTTGAACATCAGCTGGTTCTAAACCACAGAAAAAACTAAATCCATGCTCTTCTCTAACCCGAAAAACAAGAAACGGCAAGTCCCACTCACCATTAATACATACCTGGGAAATACCCTTGAACAAGTGCCAATTTTCAAATATCTTGGAATCAACTTTGATCAAGGCTTAACCTTTGCAACTCACATTGATAGTACAGCAAAACTGTTAATCAGCGTAATTGGGATTCTGTATCGAACCGACAGCTCCTTACCCATTCTGCACTGAGGACTGCCATCCAACCTTCTATCATCTCAGTCGTTGACTATGGCTTAGTTATATACGGATCTGCCACTACTACAGCACTTAGTCGCATTACAACATCCCTAAACAGGCCTGTCGGCTGCTCACTGGTGCACATCGACGTACTTCCACACATGTGAACTCTATGCTGACTCAGGTTGGTTGCAACTCTCAAACCGGATAAAGTACCTTACCTGCCTGATGGCGAAAAAATCTACTCTGGGCCTCACTCCACCTTGTATCCAAGACCTGTTATGCCCAAGCGCTAGCACCCATTTTACCAGAAGATCAGAACACCAGTCTCTCCAAGTCCCCCGATGCCGGACTTCTCAGGGACAAAGATCATTTGCCCATCGTGCCCCCAGCTGGCTAAATGCCCTCAGCACTCATATTACTGCCTCCACCTCTCTAGGTATTTTCAAATCAAGGCTGTTCTTTCACCTTGCCACCTCCAGCTCCTGTGACTGCCCTGATTAAACCTCCTATTTTCTCACTACCCACCCTGTCCCGTTATTTGACAAAGACATGTTTGGGAAACCTTTTCTCCTGCTATTGTCTGCTCCCCACACCTTTCACCTACCCTCTCTCTGTTCTGGACTTTTTCCTATTTGTTTCTCCTAATCTGGCATGACCTCTTTCTTGTAATAATAATGTGATTATTGATATCTCATGTCCTTTTGCACAAATGATTTGATATGTATTTGTATATGTTTACTCGCTCTTGACACAACACAAATTGTTGTGTTATCTATGTAACCTTTTTTGTACTGTACCTAATTGACGTGGAACCTTTGTAAAAGAGCCTCTGGCTCAAAGGTAGTAATTCCTAGAACAATAAACTAAACTAAACTAAATCCTTTTATGCCTTGCAAATTATCTCCTCCTTCTTGTGATGCTATTTTTTATATTTCTGCCGCATCAAGAGGGTATCCTTCCCCTTGCATTGTATTTTTTCACCTTAGGGGACCCATTGTTCCAAACAATATTTTATTCTATTATCTATTTCTGCCCAAATACTTTCCATATTTAACCCTCCTAGACTCTGTTTCCAATTCCAGGCATTTAAGTAAGTTTT
This sequence comes from Neoceratodus forsteri, assembly GCA_016271365.2. NCBI lineage: Eukaryota > Metazoa > Chordata > Ceratodontiformes > Ceratodontidae > Neoceratodus > Neoceratodus forsteri. The sequence goes on from CM028136.1 coordinate 69,323,428, forward strand.
TATAGCATGGTAATCTGCCTTTCTATAATGGCTTATTTCTGTTTTTCCCCCAGAATTGATTACATTATGGTCAATAGTTATGAACACGGTATTGTGATCACTGTGCCCAACTGGGTCCCTGACCTGAACGATAACTGTATCTTGCTCTATATTAGTAAACAATAAATCCAAGGTTCTACCACCTCTTGTTGGGCTTGTGACCAACTGATCCAAACCATTGTGAGTAATATAGTCAATGACGTTATTTTCCGAGCTGGATTTTCCCTGTAGTGTCTCCCAGTCAATTGTTGGGAAATTAAGATCCCCCCATTAACATGAAGTCCCCTCTGATTTCAAACTCATTTAGTGCTGCAAGGAAAATATCATTTTCTTCTTGGTTCAAATTAGGTGGCCTGTATGTTATACCAACAGAAATAGTTTTATTAGCCGTGTGAATTTTAACCCAAGGTAGTCGGACATTTTGTTGGGGCTTGTTTTCAACCATTATAGTATGGGCTTTGATTTCCTCTATAACATATAATGCGATACCACCCCTGCGTTTATTTACTCTGTTCTTATAAAAGCAGTTATAACCCTGGATAGCCATACCCCAATCCCCATCCTGAAACCAAGTTTCTGTAACAGCACATACATGTATTTGTTTTGTTATCAAAAGGTTTTTCAGCTCATCCATTTTATTTCTGAGACTTCTTACATTTGTTAAAAGAGTGGGGGGGGGGGGTCAGGAAATGCCTCCACACAGATACCAATACCTTTTCTCCCTAACTGTCCGCAACAGTGCACACAGACCGGGGTCTAGCAGCCTGGTTCCCCCAGCAAGTAAAAACCAGCACTCCTGATTAAAATACAGTAGCTGCCTTATAGCAGCTCAAATGAGCAGGCAGGATAATGACTCTGGTTTCGGTCTAGTAATATTCCTCCCTGCAATCATTGTCAGCTCCCTTTATAAACTATTTATCAAATTTATAACTCTTATTTATTAAGGGTGACTCCTCTAAGTCTTAAGTATTTTTGTTTATTGTTTTGACTACATTTCACCTGTGGGAGCTGACATGCCCATGTAAAAGCCTACCTTTTCATGTCTGCACTGCTGCAGTGCTGTCTCATTCACACATGTTAAAGCCAATATTTAACTGTCAGAGCACAGCATCTGGGCTCTTGTCATTTAATACTTACCTTACTTTGAAAAGTTATTTCAGATGTTGTTTTCACTACACTAATTTAAAACAACTAATTTAAACTGTTGGGGTGTTTGCAAGTTGCTCAGGGCACATTTGCAGCCTTTGCCCTCCCTGCGTCTGCCATCTGGAAAGAATCAACCTCTTCAACACCTTGCTGGTTTCATTTCCTCTTCAAATTCCACCTGAACACCGTCCTCTTTCCCTGTGCGTGTGAGTCCTGAACTCCTGATATATTTTGGCCCGGTCTGTTATTTACTGACTGATATATTGATTTCTGCATGGATGGATGCATGCATTTGTAATGTTTACTCAGGAAAAGCCCACTGAGTGGTGAGGGCTCATTTCCAGGTATTTTCCTGTGGGGTGTTTATATGGGACCTGTTTTATTTATTATCTGTAATGTTTTTATTTTAGTTATTTGCTAATCAATCAATCCTTTATTTCTAAAAAGCACTTTTCCAAAGCCAAAGCACCTGTACATAAATACTATATAAATAAACATTTAAAACAATCAATATTTGCCGGGCCGGTGGTGCTGAGGGCTGAGGTGCTGGTCGCCTTACCTTGCACCACACCAGCGACCCGTGTTTGGGAATGAGCATGGGCTGCCAGGGGTTGGCAGGGGAGGAGAAGGATTGAGCATCCGAGGGACTGCTCTCCTTCTCTGGGGAAGGGGGCGTGACAGTGGTCGGTACCTGTCTGGCCCCTAGCGGAGGCTGGGGGCAGCACACCGATGCAGTAAAAATGAGGGGCTGAGCTGAGGCCACTGCCAGAGGGAGGGCGTGCGGACGCGTGCGTCCTCTCTCCATTGGTGTCATTGCACGCCTCAACTCTGGGGAACCAGGAAAAGCGCAAAAAGTGGCACAGGTCAGGCAGCATGATCTTCCGACCTCCGCAGCCTGATCTGAAAGGGGCCCCCTCATCTGGATCCGACTTAGCAAGTTGAGCTGTGGGTAGCTCCTCGCCACCCCACCACAGGAGGAAATCCGTGGGGGAATCAAGAAGGTGGCCCGATATCAGGTACGGGGCTGGGGAGTCGGTCGGGATGACATGCCGACCAGTGCCAAAGGGGAGAAAATACACATTAAAAAAAACCCCAAAAAACAATCAATAGTCACCAAATAAAATAAAATAAAATATCCATTATCAGTAAATTAAAGTCATGTATCAAGCATGAAGTCATGCACTAGTCTTGAAATGCCTGACTAAATAAATATGTTTTTAAAGCTGTTTTAAAGCTCTGAATGGTGTTAACCGGGTTGACACTCTGAGCCAAAGGCCCTTTTTCAGGTGTGACCCTGAGCTGCAAATAAGCAGCTTTGACCAGGAAAGGCAAAGTGAGCTGTTACAGCTTGTTCACAGGTATGTCCTGGGGTACATGGGACCTGTTTTATTTACTTGTAATGTTTGGCAGGGACCATACACTGATTAGTGACAGCGATTTCCAGGTGTGTCCGTGGGGGTTACATGGGACCTGTTTTATTTATTTGTAATAGTTTTCCCAGGGATCATACACTGATCAGGGACAGCTCATTTCCAGGTATGCTCCAGTGTGTGTGTGTGTGTGTGGGGGGGGGGGGTAGATGGGACCTATTTTATTTATTTGCAATGTTTGCCCAGGACCACACATTGATTGGGGCAGCTCCTTTCCAGGTGTGTCCTGGGGGAGGGAGGTGTTACATGGTACCTGTTTTATGTATTTGTAATGTTTGCCCAGGGACCACACATTGATCAGGGACAGTGCGTTTCAGGTATGTCCGGGGGGGGGTACATGAGACCTGTTTTATTCATTTGTAATGTTTGGCCAGGGACCATACACTGATCAGGGACAGCTCGTTTCCAGGTATGTCCCGGGGCAGTCTTACATGGGACCTGTTTTATTTATCTGTAATGTTTGCCCAGTGACTACACACTGATCAGGGACAACTCTTTTCCAGGTATGTCCTAGTGGGGGTTACATGGGACCTGTTCTATTTATTTGTAATGTTTGCCCAGAGGCCACACACTGATCAGGAATACCTTCTTCCCAGGTATGTCCCAGTGGGGATGGGGGGGTTATATGGGACCTGTTATATTTATTTGTAATGTTTTCCCAAGGGCCACACACTGATCAGGGACAACTCATTTCCAGGTGTGTCCATGGGGAGGGGGTTACATGGGACCTGTTTTATTTATTTATAGTATATGGTTTGAGTTTATTCTCCGCAGAAACCGGTGGCTTTCTAAATCTTGTTGTAGGACAGTTCAAAGGTCAAAAAAGTTGTTGTACTATAGTTCTGACATCACATCGATGGCACAACAACTTTTCTGCCCCGAGCTGCTACTTGATTGGCTAAAACAGAGTTAATTACAAAAATACAGGCTAAAAAGGCTTCCTCACTTAGCGAGTGGTCGGGCGAGCAGTTCATTAACACAGTTTGGACACAGACTCTATGGTCAGCTCCATGTGTCCAAACTATCCATTTACAGTTTTTCTTTTTTATTTACTTGCACAGTTACGGAGTTGGAGCAAAGCGGGACTGCAGCGAGGAGAACCGGTAACTTCAGGGGCCAGACTGCATTGAGGAGGACTGGAATCTTTGGGAATGGGAGTGGAGAGAGCCTGAATGTAAAGGACTGATGTGGGAGCTTGAACACAAGATATGAACCACATGAAATTACACCTTACACATTTCAGGGTATCATATACTATATAAAATAGTGGATATAAAATAGTTGAGGTCTCTATAACGCCATCGATTCCCTTGATGGAAACACAGTTTTGTTCTGGATGGTCACCCATTCACTATTCTATATGTAATGTTTGCCCAGGGACCACACACTGGTCAGGGACAGCTCATTTCCAGGAATGTTGTGGTGGGGAGGGGTTACATGGGACCTGTTTTATTTATTTGTAATGTTTGCCCACGGACTGCACAGTGATCAGGGACTGCTCATTTCCAGGTATGTCCTGGTGGGGTACATGGGACCTGTTTTATTTATTTGTAATGTTTGCCACAGGGCCACACACTGATCAGGAATACCTCCTTTCCAGGTGTGTCCTCGGGGGGTTACATGGGACCTGTTTTATTTATTTGTAATGTTTGCCACAGGGCCACACACTGATCAGGAATACCTCCTCTCCACATGTGTCCTGGGGGTGTTACATGGGACCTGTTTTATTTATTTGTAATGTTTGCCCCGGGGCCACACACTGATCAGGAATACCTCCTCTCCAGGTGTGTCCTGGGGGGGTTACATGGGACCTGTTTTATTTATTTGTAACGTTTGCCCTGGGGTCACACACTGATCAGGAATACCTCCTCTCCAGGTGTGTCCTGGGGGTGGGGGTTAAATGGGACCTGTTGTATTTATTTGTAATGTTTGCTCCGGGGCCACACACTGATCAGGAATACCTCCTCTCCTGGTGTGTCCTGGGGGGGGGTTACATGGGACCTGTTTTATTTATTTGTAATGTTTGCCCTGGGGTCACACACTGATCATGGGCAGCTCCTTTGAAAGTATGTTGGGGTGGGTGTTACATGGGATCTGTTTTATTTATTTGTCATGTTTGGCCAAGTACCACACACTGATCAGAACAGCTCATTTCTAGGTATGTCCTGGGGGGTACATGGGACCTGTTTTATTTACTAAGGAACATACTAAGGAAAGATATGGAGCAGAAAGGCAAAACTGCTCATAGTAGCTCCTACAGCAATACATCAGAGATTATATCCTTATTTGAAAGTAAGACGCCATCAAGTCTTTATTTATTTGTAATGTTTGGCCAGGGACCATACACTGATCAGGGGCAGCCTGTTTCAAGTATGTCCCATGGATGGGGGGTTACATGGGAGCTGTTTTATTTATTTGTCATGTTTTCCCCAGGGCCACACACTGATCTGGAATGCCTCCTCTCCAGGTGTGTCCCGTGTTGGGGAGGGGGTACATGGGACCTGTTTTATTTATTTATTTGTAATGCTTGTCCAGGGACCACACACTGATCAGGGACAGTTTGTTTCCAGGTATGTCCTGGGGGAGGGGCTTACATGGGACCTGTTTTATTTGTTTGTAATGTTTGCCCACGGACCACACACTAATCAGGGGCAGCTCGTTTCCAGGTGTGTCCCTGTGGGGGAGGTTACATGGGACCTGTTTTATTTATTTGTAATGTTTGATCAGGGACAGTGCATTGCGAGGTGTGTCGGGGGGTTACATGGGACCTGTTTTATTTATTTGTAACGTTTGACCAAGGACCATACTCTTATCAGGGACAGCTCATTTCCAGGTGTGTTCCAGGGGAGGGGGGTACATGAGACATGGTTTATCTATTTGTAATGTTTGCCCAGGGACCACGCAACGATCAGGGGCAGCTCGTTTCCAGGTGTGTCCTAGAGGGGTTACACGGGACCAGTTTTATTTATTTGTAATGTTTGACCAGAGACCACAAACTGACCAGGGACAACTCATTTCCAGGTTTGTCCTGGAGGGGTTACATGGGACCTGTTTGATTTATTGTGTTTATTCAGGGAGCACATACTGATCAGGGGCAGCTCGTTTCCAGGTGTGTCTCAGTGGGGGGGGGGTTACAAGGTACCTGTTTTGTTTATTATGTTTGTTCAGGGAGCACATACTGATCTGGGTCAGCTCAATTCCAGGTGTGTCTTGGGGGAGGGGGTTACAAGGGACCTGTTTTATTCATTTATGTTTTCCTAGAAAAGAAAGGCACACTGATCAGTGACAGCTCATTTCCAGATGCCTCCTGGGGGTTACATGGGGCCTGTGTTATTTATTATGTTTGAACATTACAGGCGCACTGATTTTGGCAGCCAAAAAAGCCATTACATGGTTATGAAGGCAACAAGAGTCACCTACAGTGGAAGCTTGGTGCCAGATTCTTACAGAAATGTATCCTATGGGACAGATTGTGGCATGCTTGACAGGCTGACTACCTCAACCTGAGGTGAAATAGCAAGGCTGGGTTCTCTATACGATGACAGTGGATGACTGCTTTGTCCCATGAAACCACACGAGGGCGACTAAAAGAGACCAATGATTTCTCCTTGCTATATGCGAGTAATGTTCACGTATATTATTAATGTATTGGGAAAATCATATAATTCAGTAATGCTGGATTTGCAATTAGCTGCTACTGTAATAAGAATAATAACTGTCAGTTTAAAGCCGTACGTTTTTCTCGGACTCTTGATGCGGTTTCATGAATGCCTATGAATGCCTGAAGTGCTGGATACTAGTTGCTGTGAATTGCGATCTATGGCATAATAAAGATAAAATTTGAAAAAAAAAAAAACATTATAAGCACACTGATCAGTGACAGCAGATTTCTAGGTGCCTCCAGGGGGGTTGCATGTGACCTGTTTTATTTATTCATTTGTAGTGTCTGAACAATACAATCACACTGATCAGTGACAGCTCACTTCCAGGTAAGTCCCTGAGTGAGTTACATGGGACCTATTTTATTTATTTGTAATGTTTGCCCAGGGATCACACACTGATCAGGGACAGCCGATTTCCAGGTATGCCCCAGTTGGGGGGGTTACATGGCACTGGTGGATTAGGGAGGACTGAGAGAGCAGTGCCTATCAGGGTAGTGCGGACCAGGAGATGCCCTGGGATTAGAGAGGGCTAGTCGTGTTTGGTTACTGTTCCCAGGGATCCTGCCTGCCAGAGTGGGCGGGTAGGCGAGGGGCCTGTTGACTCCTCCTCTCCACTTCAGGCAGTGCTATGTAATGCTAGATCGATGAGAAATAAGACTGCAGTGATAGCGGATCTTACTTCCTCTGTCGATCTGGCTTGCATTACTGAGACCGGGCTGGGGGATGACTCTGGCCCAGGTCTGGAGGCATCAGTCCTAGCTGGCTTCTCGGTTGTGCACTGCCCGAAGATGGACTGTAGTGGACGGGAGGTGGCCATCTGCTTTAGATCTGAACCTGGTGGCACACCCAGTGGGGGATGCTAGATCATTTTTTTTTTATATATATATTATTTCTTCCAGAGCTCCCAGCTTGCAAGCCTGTCCCCCAGCACAGCCCCGAAGGTTAGACCCCCTCCCTTGTGCACCCCATGACTTACCCTTCGTGGCAGGGTGGTGGGGAGCGACTCAACCCACCCCAAATGGATCCATGCCAGGGAGGTGCCTTCTCGGAGGCGGCGCTGAGGGGACCAGCACCGGAAGACATATGCACCGGCCTGCACCGGAAGACATATGAAGAGAGACTTAAGGAGCTGAATATGTATAGCCTCGAGGAAAGGAGAGAGAGGAGGGACATGATAGAAACTTTCAAGTATCTCAAGGGAATCAATAAAGTCCAAGAGGGTAGCATCTTTCAAAAAAAGAGGTGAGCAAGAACAAGAGGGCACAATTTGAAGATAGAAGTGGGTGGCTCAGAGGTAATTTAAGGAAGTATTTTTTTCACAGAGAGGGTTATGGATGCATGGAATGGCCTTCCGGAGGAGGTTGTAGAGTCAAAAACAGTGGTGGAATTCAAGCATGCATGGGACAGTCATAAGGCAATTCTAGGGGGTGGGGGTTGGAAGAAGTAGGCTGCTGGTTAACTAGGATCTGCAGTTTATCTAATATGTAGGGAAATGGGCAGACTGGGTGGGCCAAGCGGTCCTTATCTGCCGTCAAAATCTATGTTTCTATGTTTCTATGACCACTTCATTCTGCTGGAGCTGTTTTTTCCACTTTTCTCCCCTTGTGTGGAGACGGGGCGTGCAATGACGCCTGCAGTGAGAGTGCGCACGCTTCCGCACGCGCTCTCACCAAGCGTCTGCCTCGTCTCCTCCCCTTTGGCTGTAGCATCAGCGTGCTGCCCCCAGCAGCCACTAGGGGCCAGTTGAGTGCCAACAGCTAATGTCCCCCCAACCCGGAGAAGAAGAGCAGTCCAACAAATGCTCGATCCTTCTCCTCCCCACCAACCCCCGATGACCCGTGCTCATTCCTGAACATGGGTCGCCGGTATGGCTTGAGGTAAGGCGTCCAGTGCCTCAGCCCTCAACGCCACCGGGCCGGCCCAATGCTAGATCATTTGAGTGCAAGATTGTCCTGTGTTCTTTGTCAGAAGGGTTGTTTCCAGCAGTGCCTAAGTGCACACTGGAGAAACCCCTTCTGAAAAAAAAAATCTTTGGACCCAGATGTTTTGGCAAATTACCGACCAGTCTATAACCTTCCCTTTTTGGGAAAGGTTATCGAGAAAATTGTGCTTCAGCTTGGAAACACCTTGCGGCCTTTGACATCTTTTTTTTTTTTTTTAACACCCTGACCAGCAACTGCCCTCCTACTGGAGGGTCACTTTTTCCGACCCGCCTGCACCCACCAACCCTGGATGTCCGCTGACAGATTGCTTTCGTGTGGGGCCAGGAAGGGGCACGCTATACCTCCCTGGAGACCCAATTCAGATTCCGAGGTTGGCACTTAGGTATGGTGACCATCACTGAGCGCCAGCCAGGGCTCTCCTCCTTTTCCATTTTCTCCCTCCCCCTCCCCACCGACTCAAGCAAGTCAGAAATGTGCCCCCCAACCCATACTGCCCTCTGGCCATTGCCAGGGGGCAGTCAGCGAGCAGGAAGACACACTACCCTCCCCCCAAAAGAGAAGAGCAGTCCTCCAGATGTTCAATCCTCTCCCCTAATGACCTCCGGTGGCCTGAGCTCGTTCATGAACCCGGGCCGCCGGCGTGGTGCAAGATGTGGCGTCCAGCGCCTCAACCCTCAGCGCCACTGGGCTGGTGGCCTTTGACATCTTCGAGCCTCTCCAGTCTGGTTTTAGAGCCAGGCACAGTACAGAGGTGGTACTAGTCAGGGTGCACAATAACCTGCTCAGGGCAAGGGATAAAGGAAAATGGTCAACTCTCGTCCTCCTGGATCTCTCATCTGCATTTAATACCATGGATCATGGTCTACTTATGGGCTTGACAATGGGGACCTAGCTGTCTGCCTTAGCCTGGAATGGCTTTTTTCATCTATACTGTAATGCTCTGTACCTTGGGGGCTAACGGGGGTCCGCTGCGATGCCTGCAGCTACTGCAGAACGCAGCTGCTCGGGTACTTACGGACCTCCCTAGATTGTGCCATATTTCTCTGACACTGCAAGATCTGCACTGGCTGCTGGTGAAGTGGTATATCTCATCTGATGCAGGTATGTTAACCTACAAAGGCCAACATGGCCTGGGCCCAGACTACCTGGCTGAGCTCCTGCATCCACACATCCCCATTCGACTGCTCTGATCAGTCAGGGAGGGCCTCCTGGTGGTACCTAGGGCTAGGTAGAAGACTGGGCCTGACCCTTTGGAATTCTCTGCCCAGAGCCTTGAGGAGGGCCCCCTCAGTGGAAGCACTTTAGAGGGGCTTAAAAACTTATTTGTTCCAACAAGCACTTGGGGATTGTTGGTAACATCCTATCCTAGCACACCCCAAATTATTAGCCTGTTTTATCACTCTTGTTGTACAAACTCTATAAAGTTATTTATTCGGGGTTACAATGTGATTGATGGTTTTAAATTGTGTTGTATTGTAATGGTGCCCTGGGCCTCCAGGGACGGGTGCCATAAACAAATAAAGACTACTACTAGTTTCCTGTGTGGAAGAGTGTCGAAAGCCTTACTCAGATCTACGTAGGCTACATCCACTGCCCCACCCTGATCTAAATCCTTTGTCACCCAGTCAAAGAAATCCATCAGATTCATTTGACATGCTCCCCCCCCCCCAGTGAATCCATACTGCCTCAGCTCTTGTGACCCACTGGATTCAAGATATCCCACAATCCTTTCCTTCAGCAGTGATTCCAGTAACTCCCCCATCACCAATGTCAGGCTGACCGGCTTGTAATTGCCAGCCTCCTCCCTGCTATTGCTTTTGTGATGTGGGACTACAACTGCCCTCCTCCAGCCCTCAGAAACCACTCCTGTTTCCAGTGAACTGTTAAATAGGACTGTCAGAGGTGCCGCAAATACCTCCCCGAGTTCCCTCAATACTCTAGGATGCACCCTATCTGGCCCCATTGCTTTGCCCCCTGTCAGATTAGGGCGTCCCTTCAGGACTCATGTTCATCTCCCCCCCAAAAGATCCTGTTTTTGTGGCCCCTCCCCTCCTCTTCTCCTTCCTCTGTGAACACTGAACAAAAGCATTCGTTCAGGATGTTTTCCTTTTCCTGGTCCCTCCTTGCACAGTCCCCACTTCTCTTTTTAACCTTACAATCCCAACCCTGGTCGTCTTCTCACTGACATACCTAAAACATTTCTTGTCCCCTTTTGTTACCACCTGGGCTATTCTCTCTTCGGTTTGTGCCATCACGCTCCTTACTGCTTTCCCTGCTTCCCTCTGTTGACCCTGATACACCTCCCTATCCTCTTCCCTCTGTATCTCCGTATACCTTCTGAATGCTACCTTTTAGCCTTTACCTTCTCAGCCACCTCTTTCGAGAACCATAGCCATCTCTTTTTCCTCTTCCTTTTGCTCATTTTCTTGATGCAGAGGTTTGTTGCCTTTCCTGTGCTTCCTTTTAGCTTCGCCCACTGTTCCTCCACCCCCCACCAGGTCATCCCTGAGGCCTTCACCCATCTTTATAAAAGCTGCCATCCTGAAGTGCAAGACATTCGCCCTTGTGTGGTTCAAGTTTTGCAGTCCTTTATACTGATCCACACCATATGGTGATTACTGGTGCCCAGGTGGCCTCCCACCCTGACGTCTGTATTACTGTCCCTGTTAGTACCAGTTCCAGTATTGCCCCATCTTAAGTGGGTTCACTGACTAGTTGCCTGAAGAATGCCCCCTGCATGGAGTCCAGGATGTGTCTGCTGCTAGCTGAAGCTGCAGCTGGGAGGCGCCAAGCTACATCTGACAGACTGAAGTCCCCAACTTGCAGCACCTGACCCCTTTTCTGCCATCTTGCCAATGACTTCCACTACTACCTTAACTAACACCTCCACCTGTGCTTGAGGTGTGTAGATCATGTCATTGTGAATAGTGGCTCCATTCCCCTTCTACAGCGTGACCCACAGTACCTCTACCATCCCCTGTATCTTTGTCGCTTTTATACCTTCCCTCACATAAAGCACCACACCCCTTCCTTCCCTTCCCACCTTGTCCTTCCTGAACAGAGTATAGCCTGGTATGGATGTGTCCCAGTCATGGTTTTTAGTGCACCATAACTTGGTAATGGCCACACTATCTAGGTCAGCCTCTTCTATGACAGCCTCTAGGTCCGGAATCTTATTTCCTACATTTCTAGCATTTGCATACATGGTCTTCCAGATTTTGTTAGCACTCTGCTTGTTACCCCCATTTTTGCCCTCCCTCCTTCCTGCCTCTCTTTTTATGCTTCTGTTCCCATCCCCCTTCATTTTCCTTTACTAATTTTCACCTCGGAAGTTCCTTTCCCCTCAGTTTCTCCCTACTCCCTACTCCAGACTATGTGTGTGTGTGTGGGGGGGGGGAGACAGTTTCTTCCTCCCTAATTCCTTCAGCCACCCCCCCCAGCTACTTTAAATGTTGATCAAAGTAACATTTAAACCATCCACCAAGGACTCTGGTTCCCTTTCCAGATAGATGCAGGCCCTCATCCTAGTATATGCCCATATCCCTCCAGGTGGAGCCCCAGTCCCCAGTGTAGCCAAATCCCTCCTCTCTGCACCATTCCTTCAACCATGAATTGAAGCTCCTGCTGCAGAGATCCCTCTCTTCCCCCCATGTCACAGACACGCATCACCTAAGCGAAAATCACTGAGCATGGTACCTGAGACCCCTACCTGTCAGTGATGAGAGTATAAGGCATGCTGGGATTTGGCCTCACAGTTAATGATTAATGTATTGGCTAAAATGAGATCTGGCCTCACAGTTATTCATTAATGTATTGAGTACCCAGGGATTTGAGCTCACATTTAGTGATCAGTATACTGGGTACCCTGGGATCCGGCCTCACATTTAACAATCAGTGTATTGGGTACCCTGGGATGTGGCTTCACATTTGATGATCAGTGTACTGGGTACCCTGCAATTTGGGCACATATTTAGTGATCAGTATATAGGGTACCCTGAAATTTGGGCACATGTTTTGTAATCAGTGTATTGGGTACCCTGAGATTCAGCCTCACATTTAGTGATTAATGTACTGGCTGTTCTGGGATTTGGCCTCACATTTAATGATCAGTACACTGGGTATACTGGGACTTTTGCTCACATTTACAGATCGGTGTATTGGGTACCTGGGGAACTGGCCTCACATTTAGTGATCAGTGTATTGGGTACCCTGGAATTCACGGCACACACATTTAGTAATCAGTGAACTGGGTACCCTGGGAATCAGCCTCACATTTAGTGACCAGAGTATTGAGTAACCTGTGATTCAGGATTATAGTTAGTGATCAGTGTATTGGCTACCTTAGGACTGGAGCAAAGTGATCAATGTATTGGGTACTCTAGAATTCAGACTGAAATTTAGTGATCAGTTTATTGGGTACCCTGGTTTTGGGGTTTGCATTTAGTGATAGTGTAGTGAGTACCCTGGGATTTGGGCTCACATTATGTGATCAGTGTACTGAGAACCTTGGGATTAGGGCTCCCATTTAGTGACAGTGCATTATGTACCCTGGAATTCAGGCACTCATTTAGTGATCATTGTATTAGGCACCCTAGTTCTTTCAGTTCACATTAAAGCAACAGTGCTAGTTAACAATAATTTAAATAACTTGGTGGGAGTTAGGACAAACCAAAACATTAATATATCTGATTTTCTTTTTGCTTTCTTTCATTCCCAAGGCAAGAAAAAGGATTCTGAAGTTCTTAGTCTTTTGCTATGTCAACAATCACGGAAGTAAGCAAATCAGGGTGGCGTTGTGCTGCTAGCGATCAGAACATGTGCTGGCAACACCTTGACTTATTTGCATTATAAATACAGTGACTGCTGTTAGTGTGTGTTCTCTGGAGAGAGAAGATTTTTGAAAGTTACTGGTGGCTGACATCTTTATTGTAGAGCCACAGAAATTACAAAAGTTGTAATTAAACACTGTCTTAAAAATAGCTGATTGAATTTAAAATATCCCAATGAAGAATTCAAGATTATCAGGAATACATTACTGCTAAAAAAATGGTAGGATAGCATTTTTTGCTGGATAACTAGTACTGCTGCTTTAAGTGATCAGTGTATTGGTAAACATGTGATTCAGGATAACACTTAGTGATCAGTGTATTGGGTACTCTGGGATTTGGCATCACATTTTGTCATTTATGACGGCTCTATGATGCCAAGTCGACAACTAATTCATCGACCAGCATCGCAGCACCAGGCTCCTTGTCGACTACAAGTTGCAGTTGGCAGGGAGCTGTGCACAGCAGGGCCTGTTTTTTTCTCCGTGGGGCTTTGCCCCCTGAACCCCCATGTGGGGGGCTCTGTCCCCTGCACTGTCATTATTACAGATACCAACTCCGAGTTGGAGTTGGTTCGGGGAGAGGGTGCAGGTCGGGGGAAAGTGTTGCCCGGTCCTGGGTGCAATCTCTACAGCAATCTGGCGCTGTTGTTGGCAGCAACGTATGGCACTGTAGATCTTTCGCCATGGGAGATGCATACCATTTATGAGACCCTAAGATTCAGGGTTACATTTAGCGATCAGTGTATTGGGTGCCCAGGGATTTGAACTTACCTTTGGGGATCAGTGCATTGGGTGTCCAGGGATTTGGGCTCACATTTAGTGATCGCTATATTGGGTGCCCTGGGATTCAGGATCACATTTAATTATGAGTATATTTGGTACCCATGGATTTCGTCTTACCTTTATTGATCATTGTATCATTGTTACCCTGGAATTTGGGTGTACATTTATTGGTCATTGTATTGGGTGCCCTGGAATTTGGGCTCACATTTAGTGATCAGTGTATGGGGTGCCCTGTAATTTGTGCTCAATTTTAGTGTTCATTGCATTGGGTGCCCATGGATTTGGGCTCACATTTAGTGATAAGTGTATTGAGTACCCTGAAATTTGGGATTCACATTTAGTGATCAGTGTATTGGGTGCTTGGGGATTCAGCCTCACATTTAGTGATCAGTGTATTGGGTATTCTGGGTTTCAGGCTCACACTTAATGATCTATGTATTGGGTGCCCTGAGATTCAAAATCACATTTTGTGATTTGTATACCTAGTATTTCAGGATTCAGCCTCACATTTAGTGATTTTTTTTGTTGGGTACCCTGGGATTCAGCCTCACATTTAGTGATCAGGGTATTGGATGCTCTGGGTTGTAGGCTCACATTTAGTGATCAGTGTATAGGGTACCCTGGGTTTCAGGTTCACATTTAACAATCAATGTATTGGCACCCTAGGATTCAGGCTAACATTTACTGAACAATGTACGGGGTACCCTGGTATTCAGGCAGACATCTACTGATCAGTGTATTGGCTATTCTTGGATTTGGACTGACATTCTGCAATCAGTGTATTGGGTATTCTGTGATTTGGCTCACATTTAGTGATCAGAGTATTGTGCACCTTGGGAGTCAAGTTTACATTTAGTGATCAGTGCACTGGGTGCCCTGGGATGCCAGTTCACATTTAATGATCAGTGTATTGTGCACCCTGGGAGTCAAGTTTACATTTAGTGATCAGTGTATTGTACACCCTGGGAGTCAAGTTCACATTCAGTGATCAGTGCACTGGCTGCTCTGAGATGTCAGTTCACATTTAGTGATCAGTGTATTGTGCACCCTGAGAGTCAAGTTTAAATTTAGTGATAAGTGCCCCGCGATGCCAGTTCACATTTAGTGATCAGTGTATTGTGCACCCTGGGAGTCAAGTTTACATTTAGTGATCAGTGTATTGTGCACCCTGGGATGCAAGTTCACATTTTTGATCAGTGCACTGGGTGCCTTGGGAGTCAAGTTCACATTTAGTGATCAGTGCACTGCGTGCCCTGGGATGCCAGTTCACATTTAGTGATCAGTGTATTGTGCACCCTGGGAGTCAAGTTTACATTTAGTGATCAGTGCACTGGGTGCCCTGGGATGCCAGTTCACATTTAGTGATCAGTGTATTGTGCACCATGGGATTTGGCTCACATTTAATGATCAGCGTATAGGGTGCCTCAGGATTCCAGATCATGTTTAGTGATAAGTGAACTGGGTGCCCTGAGATTCATGATAACATTTAGTGAACTGTGTATTGGGCAACCTGGGATTTGTGTTCACATTTAGTGATCAGTGTATTTGATGCCCTGTGGTTCAGGATCACATTTAGTAATCACTGTATTGGGTGCCCTGCAATTTAATGATCAGTGTACTGGTTGCCCAGGGATTCAGAATTATATTTAGCAGACAAATGCATCATCTAGCTAGTTTCTGATGTAGAGAATCACTTACTAAGATATATTTCTTCTTTGGCAAACACCAGTTTGTTTTAAAGGAGAATTGCCAAACACTTGCAAGCCTGTATTTTCTATATAAGCTATTTTTCAAATACTGGTTCCTTTCTCTTATTCTTTCATCTTTGCTGAACTTTTAGTAAATGTTATAGATGTTTCTGATTTACACTCTGAGCTAGTGTCCATTGTAGAACAGCATATTATACAGATGGTGTCCTTATTAGTTTTTTATTTCCACTATTATCACAGTGCATTCTTGTTCTGCTATAGATATATGGGACTATATGGGTGAGGGAAGTTGTAATTGGTGCTACCCATGGTGGTCAGTTTTATAACACCAGACTTAGAGGGGGGGCTCACTGCCTTGTTATAGGTAGGGAAGGCTGTAGTTGGTTCTGCCCATGGTGGTCAGTTATATAGCGACCTGACTCTGGGGAGTTCACTGCCTTGTTATAGATGGGGAAGGCTGTGAGTGGTGCTGCCCGTGGTTGTGGTCAGTTTTATAGCACCAGACTCGGGGGAGGGGGACTCGCTGTGTATTATAGTTGGGGGAGACTGTGATTGGTGGTGTCCATAGTGGATAGTTTTAGTGATACAGCACTAGGCTCGGGGGGAGGGGGACTCGATGTGTATTATAGTTGAGGGAGACTGTGATTGGTGGAGTCCATAGTGGTCAGTTTTAGTGATACAGCACTAGGCTCGGGGGGAGGGGAGCTTAATGCTTTGTTACAGGTGGGTGAGGCTGTGACCGGTGCTGCCCATGGTGGTCAGTTTCACAGTACTAGGCTTGGGGGGGGCTCACTGCCTTATTACAGATGAGGAAGGCTGTGATTGGTGCTGTCCATGGTGGTCAGTTTTATAACACCAATTTTTTTGGTGGGGGCTCAGTGCCTTGTTAAAAATGGGCAAGGCTCTGACTGGTGCTGCCCATGGTGGTCAGTTTTAGTGATGCAACACCAGGCTCAGGGGGGGTAGGTGGTAGAGGCTATGATTTGGCTGTCCATTGTGGTCAGTTTTATAGACTCAGGCTGGGAGGGGGTCACTGCCTTATTACAGGTGGGGAGGGGCTGTGATTGGTGCTGCCGATGGTGATCGGATTTAGTGATGCAACACCAGGCTCGGGAGGGGTAAGGTAGTAGAGGCTATGATTTGGCTGTCCATTGTGGTCAGTTTTATAGACTCAGGCTGGGGGGGGTCACTGCCTTGTTATAGGTGGGGTGGGCTGTGATTGGTGCTGCCCATGGTGATCAGATTTAGTGATGCAGTACCAGGCTTGGGGAGTGGGGGAGATCACTGCTGTATTATAGGTGGTGGAGGCTGTAACTGGTGCTGTCCATGGTGATCAGTTTTATAACACAAGGCTTGGGGGGTTCACTGCCTTGTTATAGGTGAGTGAAGCTGTGATTGGTGTTGTCCATGGTGGACAGCCTTAGTGGTGCAGTACCAGGCTGGGGGGGGGGGAATCACTGCCTTGTTATAGGTGGGTGAGGCTGGGATTGGTGCTGTCCATGGTGGTCAATTTTATAGAACCAGGCTTGGTGGCAGGCTGACTGCCTTGCTGTAGGTGGGTGAGGCTGTAATTGGTGCTGCCCCTGGTGGTCAGTTTTACAACACCAGGCTTGGTGGAGGGGGGCTCACTGCCTTGTTATAGGTGGGTGAGGCTGGGTTTGGTGCTGCACATGATGGTCAGTTTTATAGTACCAGGCTTGGGAGGGGGCTCCCTGCCTTGTAATAAGTGGAGGAGGCTGTGATTGGTGCTGCCCCTGACGGTCAGTTTTACAACACCAGGCTTGGTGGAGTGGGGCTCACTGCCTTGTTATAGGTGGGTGAGGCTGAGATTGGTGCTGCCCATGACGGTCAGTTTTACAGTACCAGGCTTGGGAGGGGGCTCACTGCCGTGTAATAGGTGGGTGAGGCTGTGATTGGTGCTGCACCTGGTGGTCAGTTTTATAACATTTGGTGGAGGGGGGCTCACTGCCTTGTTATAGGTGGGTGAGGCTGGGATTGGTGCTGCCCCTGGTGGTCAGTTTTATAGAACCAGGCTTGGTGGCAGGCTCACTGCCTTGTAATAGGTGGAGGAGGCTGTGATTGGTGCTGCCCCTGGTGGTCAGTTTTATAACATTTGGTGGAGGGAGGCTCACTGCCTTGTGACAGGTGGAGAAGGCTGGGATTGGTGCTATCCATGGTGGTCACTTTTATAGCATGAGACTTGGGGGGGTCACTGCCTTGGTATAGGTGAGTGAGGCAGTAATTGGTGCTGTCCATGGTGGTTAATATTAGTGATGCAGTACCAGACTTTGGGGGGGGGTCACTGCCTTGTTATAGGTGGGGGGTCACTGCCTTGTTATAGGTGGGGGAGGCTGTGGTTGGTGTTGCCCATGGTGGTCAGCTGTAGTGATGCAGCACCAGGCTCAGGGATGGGAGGAGATCACTGCCTTGTTATAGGTGGGGAGGCTGTGATTGGTGCTGCCTATGGTGGTCAGATTTAGTGTTGCAGTACCAGGTTCAGGGAGCGGGGGGGAGCTCACTGCTTTGTTATAGGTGGGGGTGGCTGCGATTTGTGTTGTCTGTGGTGGTCAGTTTTATAGAATCAGGCTGGGAGAGGGGTTCGTTACCTTGTTATTGGGGGGAGGCTGTGATTGGTGTTGCCCATGGTGGTCAGTTTTAGTGATACAGCACCAGAGTAGGATGGGATGAGGACTGCTCTATACAGATACTAAATATTTGATGTTGGATCACTGGGCTGCTCACAGCCTTGTTAAAGGTAGGGAAGGCTGGGATTAGGTTGCTCATGTTGGTCAGTTTAAGTCATACATTTTCCATATTCCAGGCTGTCCTGGAGCCCAAAAATATCAAGCTCAGCAGGGGGGCATCTACCCACACCCACCTGTGACAGCACATTCTCTTGATTCTCCAATTCATTCTCCAGCAGCGGTGGTTCCAAGAGGTTCTTCTGCTGCTGGGGTCTGTGTGGCTGGTCTCCTCTTGCCCTACCTGCGGACTCCTGGGAGAGACCAGAACTGCAGACAGTGAACCAGCAGCAGCAGTAAATGAGTACAAGCTGGGGTGCTCCAGACAGTGCCATCAGGGAAAAGAAATGCAATCAAGTAGAGCTGAGGTCAGATGCACAAAGGTAATCCTTCTCCTGAGGCAACAGCAGCAAACCTCCAGGTGAGAGATCCTAAGCTGTAAGAAAATCAATGCTGTGGTGAGGTGTACAAAGGCAACTGCCCCCAAAGACAAGGCACATTAAAGTTCCAGGTGAAAAAAAGCAAATCCTGAGCTGTAGAAAATGCAGTGCTGCGGTGAGGTGTAAAAAGGTAATTCCCCCAGAGACACGGCACATCAAAATTCCAGGTGAAAGATGGCAAATTCTGAGCTGTAGGAGAAGTAGTGCTGGGGTCAGGTGCACAAGGTAATCCACTCCAGAGACAAGGACAGCAAAATTCCATCAGATGAACATCAAAGCAAGAGCTGTGGGAGAAGCAGTGCTGCAGTCAGGTGCACAAAGGTAATCCTCTGCAGAGACAGGATGGTTAATTGTCAGCTGAAAGAGAAGAGAGCTGGCTCTCCTCCCCAGTGATCCCCTGCATCTTCAATACATTCCCACTGATCGTGCCCTCAAGAACTGTTCCCTTCCGATACTTAAAACATAGTAAAATGCAACAGGCTAGCGTTTGTGTGCATAAAAGTACTGATGTACTTTTGGGCAGTTAAACTTGGTCCCGGTGTAAGTGCTGTCAGTCTCCCTTCCACTCGCTGTCTGTGCAGGGCAGCCCTTTGCTGTGTACCACTGCTGTGCAAGCCTGTCTGTCCCCTATTGAATGGCAAGGCTGCTGTGGATGAGAGCTGAAAGCACCCGGCAGGGGAGGAGGGGAACTGATGCATCATGCAGTGCTGAAAGCTCCAGGCAGGGGAGGAGTTTGGCTGTGGAGTGCCTTCTGGTGGAAGTTAGTTACTTCGCTCTCACTACCATCTTCAGCTAAAATGGCACTAGTCTCACACAGACTGAAGCAGAATGTGGATTTAATAATAGGCCACTCAGTGGGAACATTATTTATTGCTTAAGTTTCAGTGTATATAAAACACTTGTAAGACCAATTCTTGAATACTGCTGCCCAGTGTGGTATTTGAGGCTGAACACTAACTAGTGAAAGGCTATTACTGAAGGAATCCCAGGAAACAAGAATTAACAATGAGCTCCCTTACAGACAAATGTTAATTTTTATTTTTTTTATTTTACAATTTTTGGCCGGGAAAGACATATTAAGCTGAGGCTTGTTTCCAGGTGCGTCCTGGGAGCACAGGGGAAGTTACGCAACTTGCTCATGGTTACACAACATGCAAGTGATAGATACAGGAAAAATGAGGTGCTAAAATTGTTTTGTCAGTAAACCCCAAGAGTTAGCTCCACCACCTGATTTGATGAAACCCTAATAATATATGGATTGCACTAGGACTGTGAGGCACTGCATCATAAGCAAAGGAAAAACAGAGACACAATACCACCTATTAATGTAATAATTGCTATTCAGCTATGCTAATACCCATACAACTAGTAATATAACAATTGCTGTTCAGCTATTCTAATGCCCCTGCAATTAGTAATATAACAATTGCTATTCAGCTACGCTAATACCCCTATAATTAGTGATATAATAATTGTTGTTCAGCTATGCTAATACCCCTCCAATCTGTAATATAATCATTGATGTTCAGCTATGCTTCTACCATTGCAATTAATATATTAATTGATATTTTGCTGTAATACTCCAGCAATTAGTAATTCATCAGTGATATTAGTAATATGACACACATTCAGCTAAGCCAATACCCCTGCAATTAGTAAAAAACTGATGTTTAACTATGTTAATACCCCCTGTAATTAGTAATTTAATAAGTGATGTTCAGCTATGCTAATATCCTTGCAATTAGTAATATAACTGATGTTCAGCTGAGCTAATACCCCTGCAATTAGTGAAATAATATCTGATGTTCAGCTATGCCAATACCCCTGCAATAATTAATATACTAACTGCTGTTCAGCTATGCCAATACCATTTTAATTAGTAATATAATTAATGTTCAGCTATGTTAATATTGCTGCAAATGGTAATCTAGTAATTGATGTTCAGCTATGCTAATACCCCAGACATTAATAATATAATAACTGATGTTCAGCAATGTGCCTGCCCTTTCAATTACTATTATATCAGTTGATGTTCAGCTGCGCTAATAACCCAGCAGTTAGTAACAGAATTAATGTTCAACAATGCTTCTACCCTCGCAGTAATCATTAATGTTCAGCTATGCTAATACCCCAGCAATTAGTAATATAATAATTGATGTTCAGCTATGCTAATATCCCTGCAACTAGTAATAATTGATGTTTAGCTATGCTAATCTCCCTGCAATTAGTGATATAATAATCTTCAACTAAGCGAATACCCCTTCAAATGTTAATAAAATAATTGCTGTTCAGCTATGCCATTACCCCTGCAATTGGTAATATAATAATGTTCTGCTATGCCAATACCCCTGCAATTAGTAATATTATATATGTATATATATGGAACTCTTTACCTCATCTGATACGTGAGTGCCCAACTGTTAAGAGCTTTAAATCTGCTCTTAAAACTCATCTGTTTGGTTTGGCTTTCCCTGACTTCGATTAATTGTTTCTTTTTAAAAATGGTAGGATTTTACTGTAATTAGTTGTATTATTGTTTTTAGTATTATTTAATTATACAAGCGCTTTGATCTTTTTGGAATAGTGCTTTCTATAAATAAATGACTGATTGATAATTATTGATGTTCAGCTGTGCCATTACCCCTGCAATTAGTAATAAAATAATTGATGTTCAGCTATACAAATACTCCAACAATTAGTAATATAATAATTGATATTCAGCTATGCCAATGTCCCTGCAATTAAGCAATAATGTACAACAGGGTGTGTGTCATGCTTGGATAATGTGACACCTTGGTTGGGCATGAGGCTGAGGGCCGAGTGCATCCAATGCCTGAGAAATGACTTCATCCAAGCTTGGCACACACCTTGGCATGCATTATTGCTATTATACAATGACTCATTTTGTAAAAATAAAAACAGTAAAAAAATTTATAAAAAAAATGTTTTATATCTTTTTTACTTGATTTTTGTATGTGAGGTACATGTATGAAAAAAAAAGTCCACCATATGTGTTTTTGCCACTAGCTGGTGCTGCTTGTTAAATCTGCCTGCTTCTCCCAAATCCTCTTGTTACTGGATGGGGCTATGTGTCTTGTTGTTGAGAACCCCCCCCCCCAACAGTACTACCGCTAGTTTCTTTGACAGTAGTTTGTTTTTTTATTTAAAATTGGTTTCCACGGTCGTAAGCATGCAATCATTTCTTTCAGGAGCCTAGCAGTTTGTGGAGCAAGCACTGCGCTGTTGAAGTGTGCATGCACTACCAAGATCACCTGAATCCTCTTGTTACTGGTACTAGGGCTATGGCTCTTGTTACAAAGAACCCCTCCTCCTCCTCCTCCCAGCAGTATTACTGCCAGTTTCTTTGACAGTACTTTGTTTTTAATTAAAATTTGTTAGCGTGGTTGTAAGCATGTGGTCATTTCTTTCAGGAACAGCGGTTTCTGGAGGCGCAGCGATACGAAATGTGCATGCACTACGCGATCATGCTGCTGGGGGGCTGAGAGTCACTCTTCATTTCACTTTTCGTGTTTTAATTGTGAATTATGTTGGGGCAGACAGGATGTGTCATGGCTACTATGTGTGGCCAGAAGATTGAGGGGGGGAAAAGAAAAAACATTGGGAGCTGATAGGCACATCAGTAGTGATTCTAACATGCTGTCTTCACATGAAAAGGTCATGCATGTGTTTGGACTTAATACAGAGATGTTATGCTTGGATAACATCACTGGTCCATACACACACTGACCAGTCAGAATGATGGAAATGTTCTTGCCATTGCATAATTAGTAATATCATAGTTGATGTTCAGAAAATATCCCTGCAATTAGTGATATAATAATTAATGTTAAAGCAGCAGTGCAACAAAAATGTTTTTCCAAATAAAACTAGTTTCAGCTACAATTAATAAAATATATTATCATACCTGTCAAATGTACTTGTCTAGGTACCTTCTATGCTGTGCACCATAGGACTTTTTTTTATTTTGTCGATCCTAACCCTTGCCAGGTCTACAGTGCTATTTCTATGTAAAATGTGGCGGCAATCTTTTTTTCTTGTGAAAAACTCGATTAAAACATTTATAAAATACTCATATTTTGATGGAATTAAAAATTGTACCACCGAATTAAACTGAAAGATGCCTGGAATCTTTTATAGTGAAAAATGGTAGGGTAAAATGTTTTGCCCAGTTCCGTTGCACTGCTCCTTTAAGCTAGGCTAATACCCCTGCAATCAGTAATATAATAATTAATGTTCAGCTATCCTAACACACCTGAAATTAGTGATATAATAATTGATGTTATGATATACTAATACCCCAGCAAATAATAAAACTGATGTTCTGCTATGTCAGTACACCTGCAATTAGTAATATAACTGATGTTCTGCTATGTCAGTACACCTGCAATTAGTAATATAATAACTGATGCTCAGCTAATATCCCTGCAATTAGTGATATATTAATTGATGCTCAGTGATGCCAATATCCCTGCAAATTACTGATATAATAATTAACACCCAGCTAATACCCCTTGAATTGGTAGCTGGTCAACTTATCGTGGGAATAATTGCACTGCAAAAACTGCGCCATTAAAATAGCGTCAGGACGCACTTTTAAAATAGTGTTGGGAAAAACAGAGAATGGGACAAAGAGTGTCGGGATGTTATGGTGCCCCCTCCCCACTGTCACCCTCCCAGGGTTTCCACTAGTAAATCCTGCCCCCTTGACTGTCACCCTCCCAGGGTTAGTAATAGTAAATTATCCCCTGATTTTCTTCCCCCCCCAGTTGCGTCCTCCTGGAGTTTGCAATAGTAAATCCACCCCACCAACTTTCTCCCTCCCAAGTTGTGTGTCCCCGGAGTTTGTAATAGTAAATCCACCCCACTGACCTTCTCCCTCCCGAGTTGCATCCCCCAGAGTTTGAAATAGTAAATCCCACCACCAACTGTCTTCCCCGGAGTTTGTTATAGTAAATCCCCCACGACTTTCTCCCTCCCCAAGTTTCGTCCGTGCGTGAGAACGGACCGTGTGTTCTTGCTGGTGCTGTATTGACCTGGACCACTGGAATTAGTGATATAATTAATGCTCTGATATGCTAATTCCCCAGCAATTAATAATTTAGTAATTGATGTTCTGCTATGCTAATGCCCCTGCAATTAGTAATATAATACAGTAATCAATGTTCTGTTATTCCAATACTCATACAGTTAATAATATAACTGATGTTTTGCTAGGCTAATATCCCTCCAATTAGTAATATAACAATCACTGTGCTGCTATGCCCATACCCTGCAATTAGCAATATAATAATTGATGTTCAGCTATACTAATATCCCCAGCAATTAGTTTATAATTGATGTTCTGCTATGTCAATACCCCAGCAATTAATAATATAATAACTGACATTTAGCAATGCCAATATCCTTGTAATTAGTGATGTAATAATTGATGTTCTGCTATTCTAATACCCCTGCAATTAGTGATATAATACTTGATATTCAGTTATGCGAATACCCCTGCAAACATTAATATAATAACTGCTGTTCAGTTACTGGGCTGGCAGTATAGCCTAGAGGTTAGAGTAACAAGCTGTGAATGAGCTTGGTACATCCAGGAGACCTGGGTTTGATTCCCACAACCTCCACTTGTGTACTGTGTGACTCTGAGCAAGTCACTTAATCACCCCAGTGCTCCTGGGTCACCCCTGAAAATAGGCACTTATGCCTAGTGGGCCTTACCCAGTTATCGAAAGAATTAAAAAAAAATCCCTGCAATTAGGAATATAATAATTAAACTTCTGCCATGCTACTAGCCCTGTAGTTAGTGATACAATACTTGATACTCAGCTATACTAATACCCTTGCAATTAGATGTGATACTTGATGTCCAGCTATGCTAATACAATTAGTAATGGAATCATTGATGTTTAGCTATGCTAATGCATGCCACTGCACTGGCATCTGGCATATATCATGTATAATAATTAAGGTTCTGCTATGGCACTACCCCTGCAATTAGTAATATATTTGACCTTCTGCTATGTCATTACCTCTGCAATTAGTAATGTAATAATTGATGTTCAGCTGTGCCATTACCCCTTCAATCAGTAATATAATAACTGATGTTCAGCAATCCCAATACCCCTGCAATTAGTAATAAGATAATCCAGTAATAAGATATCCATGCAATCAGTAATATAATAATTGGTGTTCGGCTAATATCCCTACAATTAGTGATATAATAATTACTGTGAAACTAATACCTCTGCAATTAGTGATGTAATTGATATTCAGCTATGATAATACCCTAGCAGTTAGTTATATAATAATTGATGTTCTGCTATGCCAATACCCCTGCAACTAGTAATTTAATAATTGATATTCTGCTATGCCAAATACCCGTGCAATTAATATAATTGATGTTCAGCTAATTTATGTTCTGCTATGCTAAAGCCCTGGCAGTTAGAAACATAATAATCAATGTTCAGCCATGTCGATACCCCTGCACTCAGTAGTATAATAAGTGATGTTCAGCTATACTAATACCCCTGCAATTAGTTTATCATAATTGATGTTCTACTATGCCAATACCCCAGCAATTAGTAATAAAACTGATATTTAGCTATGTCCAAATCCCTGCAATTAGTGATATTATTGATGTTCTGCTATGCTAGCACCCTTGCAATAAGTAATATAATACTTGATATTCAGCTATGTGAATACCCCTGCAATTATTTCATATGACTGATGTTCCGCTATGCTAATACATCTGCAATTAGTAATATAATAATTTAAGTTCAGCTATGCTAAAACCCTTGCAATTAGTGCTATATTACTTGATATTCAGCTGATACCCCTGTAATTAAGAATATAATACTTGATGTTCAGCTAGCTAATACAATTAGTAATAGAATAATTGATGCTTACTTATGTTAATGCCTGTTGTGCTGGCATATAGCATTTCTCATGTATAATAATTCATGTTCTGCTATGCCAATGCCCTTACAATTAGTAATATAATAACTGAGGCTCACTGATCCCAATACTCATGCAATTAGTAATATAATTTATGTTTAGCTATGCCAATATCCCTGCAATCAGTAATATAATAGCTGATGTTTAGCTGCAATTAGTAATGTAACTCTGCCTGTGTTTTACCTTGTCACACTTTACAAATATTCTGCTGTTTACGTATTTCCAGTAACAGGGGTGGGTCCATGCCCCAAAGCGAGGTGGCAAGCTTGTGGGATTTCTGCCGGAGGGTTGGGGTCTGGGTTGGAGATAGGCAGGGTAGGAAACACTGGAGCCAGCACAAAAGGAGGAGAACAGGGCCTGGAGTGAGTGAGAAGTTATACTGTGAATTAATAATAAAACAAAAAATCAAATCCTTCATTTAATTAAAGGGCACCATGAAGAAACCCCATCAAGGGTAACTGTTTACTGTGTGACTCTAAGCAAGTCACTTCTTTCCAAAGTGCCAGGCCACTCAGCTGTGGAAAGGACCCCACTGAAAATGAGATGCTGCATCTCAACCAGGCTATCCTGGGTAAATATAATGTAAATATGGGTAAAAGCAGGACCCAACTGAAAATGAGATATCACATCTCATCACTTTTTTGATAAGAAGTATAGCGCAGTGGTTTAAGGCTCTGAGCTGCAAATCTGGAGACCTGGTTTGAATCCCACAGCCCCCCACTTGCATACTGTGTGACCCTGAGCAAGTCACTTAACTTCCCTGTGCTCCCTAGTCGCACCTGTAAGCAAGCTTTCAGCTTAGTGTGTGTCTCCTGGTTAAACAATTGAAAACATCTGAGCTGGGCTATCCTGAGTAAATACAATGTAAAAATGGGTAAAAGGAGGACTCTGCTGAGACAGGACCCCACTAAAAATGAGATTATGGCATCTCAGATAGGTTATCTTGAGTAAATACATTGCAAAAATGTGTAAAAGCAGGACCCCACTGAAAATAATGAAGTACATCTCAGTTGAGCTATTTTGGGTAATAAAAGCAGGACCCCACTGAAAATGAGATAGTCCATCTCTGCTTGACTATTTTTGGTAAATAAATTGTAATGAAAATTGTATAATAATACTAATGAAGACTGATTGACAAAACTTTGGGCAACAGTGTTCCCAGTGACAAAACAAAAGAAATGGCTCACTTGAAGAGACGCAAGTAATTTCAAAAAATGCACTGGACTAATATAATTGCAAAAACACAAAGTTTGGTCCCCAGGCAGCTATGCTCCCCTGATACTTCCACTGTGTCTACCTCTTCATTGGGGGTGGGAGGTGTCCCAGCCTGGCAGTCCATTTTAACTAGGGGAGGATTTCCTGTGACACACAAATGGTTTCAAGTGTCTGTAAGACCTTCATACCGCTCAACCTTTCATCACTCAAATGTGTGACAGTACGTGTGACAAATGGGCAAAATGTGTGACACATCATCAAAAATGACATTGCAAGCTCAGAACACAGTCTAAATCTGTGCACTTATGTTATTCATGTTTGCTGATAACAGTATCATAGATTATTATGAATTTCTGCATTGAAGTTTCAGTTAACAGTGTGGAATATTACCTGTGCCATGTGAGACAGAGGGTTTCTGAGAAGTAAAATGAGTGACGTACTTCGTAATGTGTGACAGTTGAGAGGTATGGTAACCTTTCCCATGCAAACTGCTCCTTTAAACTGCAGAGAAATGGCTGTAGCTGTACTGGTCCTTGTACAAACAGATGAACAAAGTAGGGCACTGACACCTTTCACTGGACCAAGACATTTTTAGCAAAGAAGATTTCAGCCTTACACAGAGCCATTCTTCAGGACTTCAGTTGCAGTCTGGAAGCGTGGAGATCAGTGAAGTTGGGAAGCTGAGAAATATTGCTGTGGGAACACTGCCACCTTCTGACAACCAAAGGTCTTACCACTTGTAAACCTGGGTTCTGCAAACAGCATGCTATGGAAGGGCCATATTTTCAGTGAGTTCTCACTCTCTATAGAGCCAAAGGGAAGCTGACTGCAGGGCTTTGAAAGGTGCAGATTGCAGTCCTTTTGCTGCACGCTGCTCATTTTCTTTTCTTTTTTTTTCAATCTACATTTTCTCCTCAGTTTTTCTGTCCCCGTTTAACCCTGCTCCATGCTGTGGCTGGCGTGCATTAGTGGAGGCATCACGGCGCCTTGGCGTTTCCGATGCCCTCCCTCTGCTGCCACCCCGCCAGCGCTACCCTCAGGCCTCCACCTGGGGGCAGTGGTACTACGGGGGTATGACAAGATCCCTCCCTGAGAGAGGAGATCTTCCCTTGCGGCCGCTCAATTCCGCTCCCCCCCCACCAGCTCGGTTCTGAACCTGGGTCACCGGCATGGCATGGGATAACGCATCCAGCGCCTCAGGCCTCAGTGTCACTGCACCAGCTACGCCGCTCATTTTCAAGGTCTGAGTTTGAGGGCCTTTCTATGTAATGCCTGTTGGGAGGAGTTATGCTGTGAGAAGCATACCTCTCAACTGTCCCTGATTTTCAGGGATGTCCCTGATTTTACTTCTAACTTTTCCTCTGTCCCTCATAACGTTTTTGATTTTCTGACTGAACTTTGAAGATTGTAAGTACAATGTAATGTCAAACATTAAAGTTACAGACTTCTTCTTCTTCAGAGAATGCATCTTATACCAATCCCTTTGTTCTATCAGCTTTTTGAGCACATATTGTCAATTTTTAAGACGGGTCCCTGATTTAGTGTCTTTTTCCCTCATTTTTGTAAGCCTTGTCCCTGACTTATGAGGCAACAGGTTGAGCGGTATGGTGAGAAGCCTTTTGAAAACATAATATTTATTAGCAACTCCGTTTACAATTCAAAGATTTCCTGTATTTCTCTAACCCCCATTCTATTTCCAACTGTATATTTAAACAATAACCACCAAAGAGCCAGTCATTTCTGAGAGAATAATGACTGGTTGGGACCACCTCCCTCCAGCCAGTCGTCAATCCAAGGAAATGACTGGCTTTGTGGTTGCTATTGTGATTACAAGTCTAATCACAATAACTTTTGTTTTTACTGTTTGTTTTTTTTTTTTTTTACTTTAGGTTTTCAGTGGAGTGGTGCGAGCTGTGCGTGCTAAATAGTGTCAGTTGTCAGTTGGACTGGTCATTTCTAAGATGCTGACTGATCCTGTAGCCAATCAGGAGCCTCACTAGGCACATAAATATTTAATTAGACTTATAATTGCATGTTAATGTGAGGTTTTGTCCCTTAGACTTCACCTGTTCTGGCTATTCATTCCTCACCTCAAGTCATAATCCTCTGCTTGTGACATCACAGTTGCTTCATTGACAACAATCTGGAATGTCAGAAAAAAGGATTATGGGATTCAAGTAGGGAACAGCAAGGGCAGAGGAACTCTAAGGTTCTAGGACCCAGTTTTATTTAAATCTCCTTAATACGAAAGAACAATGGGAAGGTAAATATGGGAAAATATGTCAAGCTATATTTCTCCACGTTTTGGTTGATGCACCACTTGCTATTTAAACAGCTAAATTGACATTATACGCCTAGAATACAGTATGCTGAGGGTGAGGACCATGTAGGTATTATACATATTATAAATCATGATATCACACGTAGCCAGTCAGGATGGTTTATTTCTAAACATTCCAGGTACTCATAACTATAAGAAGTTCTAAAATTTTGAAGTTCTAAGTTCAGTTGGCACAGACCATTTCTCACTAAGGGGATTCTCTAATATTCTACTAAGAAAACACTGTGATTTTAAATTCAAGTTCCATTTTTTAACAAAGGTCTTTAAGATGATTCGCAATATGTTTATCTGTACAGTTCCTGTGTCTCTTACAGTTGTAAGAGTTTCTTCTCAAGTCCTTTGTGTGGCAGAACTGCTCTGCTTCACAGTTCTCTCACCCAAAGAACTCACTCTTACATAAGGCAATACTGCCACTGAGGCCACTCTTATGATTGTAAGAGTGGTCTCATTCTCAGGGTATGAGAACCGCTAGCTGAAGGCGAGCAGTTCTGATAACCCAAGGATGTGAGACCACTCTTGCAACCATTAAGATCTAGTCATCTAGTCCTAGTAATCCCGTTCTTTAGGACATTTTTTTAAATCGATTATCTATTTGTTTTATCTATTTGTACAAAATGTTAAAATGAGATTACATACAAAATCACATTAGCTATGAGTATAGTAAGCATACACTAGGAATAACTATGTAAGTAAAAGCTACTTGTCATCCCTTGTCACTTCAAACAAGAGGTCAATCTAAACACGTTAAAGAACAACAATCTTGTCCCAGATTAACACTGGACACTAACTGATAAATGTCTGTCTCTGCCATGAGCAAAGGATATAAATGTTAACTTCTGTACTGTATGTGTCCAAACAGGCTGAACTATAATTATAATCATATCCTGAAATAGTAGACATGATCTGCACAAGGCCTGTGATCACTATCTACAAAGCAGAAGTGAAACATAGATCCTAGGTTTTTTTCTGTTAATCGCGTTCTCTCCCCTAGTATTCATCCTTGGTATATTTCCATCTCCATTCAACCTTCACTTTGTTCAGACGCAAGCTCTGAGTTTTAGCGGCAGCCCTTAGTCTAAAATGTATCCTACTAAGATACTGGAAAATTCACAGATCCCTGTAATGCAGGAATGGTACAAGTAAATGTGCTCCACAGCAAACAATGAAAGAATAAGTCACCTTATACTAGATAAGGTGGGCAGGCTTAATGAAATATGGGGCCCCTTTCTCAGGCTCCCTGCTGACCAGAGAACTAGTTGCTAAACACTTGCATTAATGTGTTCTTGTCTAATTGTTCTCTATTTGTTTCTACTGCTCATGCGTCATAGTTTTTTTTTGTGTATTTTCTGTTTATGCTCCACCCACTCAGCACCCCCATCCAGCCACTCTTTTGGAGTGCCTAGGTCCCTGGCTCCCACCCGGCCCCTACCACCAACAACCAATCCCTATTGTAGCCTACCCCAGGTAACGCGACATATCCCTTCATCGAGCGGGTCCCTCTCTTCCAAGGGGGAAGTGCCTTGAACGGTGTATCCTGGGTGCTGCAGAGTTGATCTGGGCTGTTTTTGGGGCTTTGTGGCAGCAGGGGCCAGCATTCATCATCTGGCCAGGCAGGGAGCTTCTTTTCCATTTTCAGCCCCGCCCACAGCAGTTCTCGGCCTTGCATAAACATGGTGACCATGGGCAGGGACATGCGGGGGGCGTGTCAAGGCATCATGTCCCCCCTAGCATGTCGCCCAATCCACCCATGGGTGCCAAGGCCTGAACCCCCCCTCTGAATCCCCTCTCTGCCGGCCTCCGCTCCTGGTACCCGGGCTCAGGGTGTGAACCCGAGTCACCAGTGTGCTGAGTGAACCCTTTCGCTCGGCGCTGGTTCTCTTTTTGAAGTGTCACAGCCTGCCAGAGGATTGATTGCTGCCCTTTTTTGTGGCCTGCCAGGTGTGCAATGCCCCCAAAGACCATGGCACGCACGCTTCCACGCAGTGCATGTCTGCCCGTGCCAGCCCCTTTCTGTGTCGACTGCATGCACCAGCCCCTAGCCTCCGCCAGGAGCAGGTAGTGCAGCAGCCAACAACCCCCCCCCCCGGAGGACAGCCATCCTGGGAAACTCAATCCTCCTCCCCCTGGTGGACCCTCCAGCTCCCTGGGTCGCTCCTGACCATGGGTCCCCGGCATCACAAACGGTTAAGCTATCACTGTGCAGATGTGCTGGCTTCAAACATGCTTTTTTTTTTTGCTTATTTTATTTGTAGGACCTCCTCAGCTGGGGGGGGGGGTTGTACCTATGGTTTCCCCCTATCCAGCATGGCTCCTCGGCCCCCACCCTGGCCACAGTCAGAGCTCAAACCCCCTCACCCTACCATCCCCAGGCCACTTCACAGTGGGAACCTACCCTGCATGCTGCGGAGATCTGGAGGCCAGGCTTCAAGGGGAGCTGGCTTGAGTGTGTCCACTGCGGCGCCATTGGAACCGGCCTTCATGAGCGCGCTGGAGGATTCTTTTTTGAGATTGCACCCCCCACAGCGCAAGTATGCAAGGATGCTGCTGCACATGCTCGTGTGCACTACACATCCAACGTCAGCCCACACCAACCCACAGATTGGACCCTGGGTGTGCACCAGCTCCCGACCACCGCCAGAAGCCAGTACTACAGTGGTGCGACCCTTCCCCCACCCGCTGACCCACAGATTGGACCCTGGGTGTGAACCAGCTCCCGACCACCGCCAGGAGCCAGTACTACAGTAGTCGACCCTTCCCCCCCTTCCCGGAGGAGGAGAGCAGTCCACGGGATGCTTGATCCCCCCCCCGGCTGACCCACTGACATCTAAGGTTGCTCCCGACCCCAGGTCATCAGCGTGGTAAGAGGTAAGGCGCCAGCAGCTCAGCCCTCTACAATCAAACGTGCTTTTTTAATATATTTCAGTCACTGTATTGCCTAGGTAGGTCAGTGTAAATGTATTGCATTACATATTTGTACGTTGTTCTTGGACTTCTTTGTTAAAAAATAATTATGGGGAAAAAAATCTCTCTTTCTCTGTACGACTGGCCCCCTTCCATCGGTCACCCCAGCCCTGACACCTAGGCATTCTCCAGGGCTTACCTGTCAGTGTCTACCCCTAGGGTTTGGCCCCCCCCCCACTGGTGGGGTTTCCCAAGCCCCGATGAACAGGATCCAGTTTTGCCGAGAAGGGCCTGGATAGTCGGGTGCAGGGCCTGTGGGTGAACATTGTCATCATGCCAACCAGGAGTTTCCTGGGTTCTAGAGGAGGTGC
This sequence comes from Neoceratodus forsteri, assembly GCA_016271365.2. Classification (NCBI taxonomy): domain Eukaryota; kingdom Metazoa; phylum Chordata; order Ceratodontiformes; family Ceratodontidae; genus Neoceratodus; species Neoceratodus forsteri. The sequence goes on from CM028136.1 coordinate 69,355,952, forward strand.
GGACATGCAGCACCATCAAGATGCATACTGTGTGCTCATGTGTAATGGGCGTCGACAGCTGTCGCACCTTTCTGCCCTTCTGGCACCCCAGACTGGCTTCCCCCTAGCCTTCACTAGGGGCCAGGTATATGCCGGGCTCTGCATCCCCCCATCCCAGGAGGAGGAGAGCAGTCCCAAGGATGCTCGATCCTCCTCCCCTTAGCTGACTCTCCAACACCCAGAGTTCACTTCTGAACCCGGGTCGTTGGTGCTGCAAGTGGCAGCGCTACTGCTGTGCTTGTGGGCTGGACCAGAGCCTAGCTTTTAAACTGTAAATTAGCCACATTTTACACGCATTCAACTCGTTTGTCAACAGTATAACTTTTATTTAACTGTTCAAGAGCTACCAGTAGTCTCACCCCACAGAGGAGCAGGTGGGCATACTGACTGTGGCAATACTCATGCTGCATGGGAGGAGTGCTGACTATGTGCTCATGCAGCTTGATTTCCAGAGCTTTCGACAGTCGGCATTTTTTTTCCAGCTATGCCTGAGCCAAAAGAGGCAATCACTCCAGGAACGTAGCATTTAAAAAAAAAACTTTCTGGTACAGCAACTCCACACTTTGGTACCATCGGTACCTGTAAGTCAAACATTTATCAGATTACCAAAATGTCCCACTTGCCAAACATGCTCCATCGAGAGCCCCCCAAACAGGCAGACTACCCTCATTAGTAGTTACAGACACAAAAATTACAACATTGTTCAGTCTTCATTGTCTGAGTTAACACTATCTGTTCTAGCGGCAAAGTCTGATTTGATTTGTTCAAGCTTTTTCCCAGCCATTAGATGGAGGAAAGTTTTTCTCGCATAGGAAAGACATAGCTTGGCAGGAAATTACAGAGTATGAAACACTCCCAGAGCCTTTATTCCTGCTTGAACGGCATCAGAACTTTTCATCCTCTGTTGTGTCTTGAAACTCTGTGTGGGAAATCTCTATCAAGCAGTCCATGTTTGCACTGCATACTTGTCAGTTCCCACTTACGAAGGTAGGAGGGGCAGACTTGGGGGGACCTAGCGTCCATCAAACCCTGAAATTACTATGTTACCATAATACCTGTGACCAATGGGAAGGACAGTCAAACTATGGGCAGTAGCTAAGCAGTCAGGCTTTCAGCAGAACTGTAAAACGTGATCAGCAGCCTGCAAGACGAAGATGAGCCTGCACCCTCTAACGTGGAGAGAGCCCTGAGCTGGGTACTCTGATATGAAAACCTGCTTCACTGGGGTGAAATGAAGGCAGCAGTAGAAGCACAGTTGGAGCCTGCACCCTCTGAGGAAGAGGGCTGTGTGCTCTGATGTGAAAACCTGTTTCACTAGGATGAAATGATGGTACAGCAGAAGCACAAACAGAGCCTGCACTTGCTGAGGAAGAGGAGAGTCCAGAGCTGTGTGCTCTGATATGAAAACCTGTTTCACTAGGGTGAAATGATGGTACAGCAGAAGCACAGATGGAGCCTGCACCCTCTGAGGAAGAGGACAGTCCAGGGCTGTGTGCTCTGATATGAAAGCCTGTTTCACTAGGGTGAAATGATGGTACAGCAGAAGCACAAATGGAGCCTGCCCCCTCTGAGGAAGAGGAGAGTCCAGGGTTGTGTGCCCTAAGAAAAAATTACTCACCATAGTAATGTTGTTTCTTCTAATGGAGTCTTGCTATATTATGACATATGCAGTGAGTCCCAACCTTCGAACTGCTCCGGAGGTGAAAGAGTTAATTTTCCATGCCAGGCATGGAACGCTGAGCTCGAGCTTGGTTGAAAACTCTGTCTGTTGTTCTTCAAACACAAACTGACAGATCTGTATGAGCTAAACTCACTAAGGTCCTGTGTGGAAGCTGTAAACCTATACTAGCCAACTGGCTACTAAATATAACACCACATTTTTTGGTCCCAAAACAAAGACTCAAGTCAGGAGACCCAAAAAATGAAAAACACAACACCCAGTCACCCCAGAAAAGAGAGGGTGAAAACAAGGTGGGCATCTACTAAGTGCCAACACTGCACTGCCCACCCACATCCCAAAAACAGAGGTTCTGAGAGGGGCAGGCAGGGGAGGTCATATAGCAAGACTCCATTAGATGAAACAACATTACTAAGGTGAGTAATTTTTTCTTCAAACAACATGAAGTCTTGCTATATTATGACATATGCAGACTACACAGCAGTACCTCCATGGAGGAGGGAAAGAACCTACTTAGGAAATAGGCTCTGAAGCACAGCTGTGCCAAACCGAGCATCACTCCTAGCCTGGGTGTCCAGAGAGTAATGCTTGGTAAAAGTGTGAACTGTTTTCCAGGTAGCTGCTTGACAAATCTCTAGAATGGGGATGTCCCTGGCAGCAGCCAGGGAAGCAGCTGTACCTCTGGTAGAGTGAGCCCTCAGGCCTGAGGGAGGAACCTTACCCAGCTTTTCATAACAGAATTGGATACAAGAGACAATCCACCTGGCAATGGATCTTTTAGTGGCAGGTTTCCCTTTACCAGCCTCACCATAAGTGAGGAACAGTTGGAGGGAGTCAAACCTGTGACCCTTGGTACGCTCAATGTAGTAACTAAGGGCTCTCTTCACATCTAAGCTGTGCAGCCTCCTCTCGTCTGGAAGAGAAATAGATTGATTAAGGTGGAAATCTGAAACCACCTTAGGCAAGAACTTCCTGTTAGTCCTGAGGACCACCTTGTCTCTATGAAGGGAGATAAAATCAGGCTCCACTGACAAAGCTTGTAATTCACTTATGCGTCTGGCAGAAGTGATGGCTACCAGAAACACAGTCTTCCAAGTCAAATACTTGAGGTCTACTGAAGACAAGGGCTCAAAGGGAGGTTGCATAAGCTGAGCAATGCAAACATTAAGATCCCAGGCAGGGCAGGGGCCCTGAATGGAGGTTGGTGTGAAACAATCCCTTAAAAACTTAGAGAATACAGGATGAGCTGAAGAAAGAGGTTTACCTGCTGAAATGAAAGCAGACACAGGTGCCAAATGCACCTTTAGGGTAGCTGGTCTGAGCCCCAAAGTGTTCAAATGGACCATATAATCCAGGACTGTGGGTAAATCAGCAGATTCTGGGGAAATATGCTTCCCAGAGCACCATATGGAAAACCTCTTCCATTTGGAATTGTAAGTAGCCCTGGTGGAAGGCTTCCTAGAAGCCTTCAATATATCCAATACACCTTGGGAGAGGTGAAGATCAGCAAATTCTAACTCTTCAAGAGCCAGGCCTTGAGATTGAGGGATTTGAGGTTCGAGTACCAAACCCTTCCCTGAGCACAGGTTAACAGATTGTGATTCCTGGGAAGACACAGAGGAAGTTGGACTGCTAAGGACAGTAGGAGTGGATACCAGGGTTGTCTGGCCCAATCTGGAGCAATCAGAATCACTTTGCAGGATTGAGATCTGATTTTGACTAACACTTTGAACAGGAGAGGGGGGGGGGAAGCATAGGAAACTTCCTTCCCAATTGAGAACTAAGGCATCCAGAGGGACTGAGCCCAACACTGGGGCCTGCAGCAAAAAGGGAAGTTGGTGATTGTCTGGGGCTGCAAAGATCTATCTGCGGGGTGCCCCACCTGGCAAATATTACCTCCAAGACCAGGGGATCCAGTGACCATTCGCGATGGCTCTGGGAAATCCTGCTGAGAGCATTTGCCAGGACATTGTCCTTGCCTGGGAGGTGAACTGCCGTAAGGGAGGTGTTCAGGGAATAAGCCAGAGACCACAACTTCATTGCTTCGGTGCACAAGGCCGTAGACCGAGTGCCTCCTTGCTTGTTGATGTACCACATTGTAGTGGTGTTGCTGTTCTGATCTGTACAACTTTGTTCTGAACAGATCTGGAAAAAGCTTAAGTGCTAGAAAAAAACTGCTCTGAGCTCCAACAGGTTGATGTGGAGCAGGGATTCCTGAGGGGACCACAGTCCCTGGCAGTGAGGTCGTCATGTGAGCTCCCACCCCAAGAGGGATGCATCTGTAGTAGGGATTAAAGAGTGAGACTGAGTGACAAAGGAAACCCCTGTCTCAGATTGTTCTGATCCTGCCACCATTGTAGGGCTTGGATCAGGGTTCGAGTCACTGGGATCAATTTGGTTAGAGGGTCCTTTCTTTGAGACCAAAAGGCTCTCAAATGGAACTGGATGTCCCTCATCTGAAATCTGGCTCCTTGCACTACTGCTGTAGAAGCAGCCATGTGCCCTAGGAGCTGTAGAAAATGCCTTGCTGGTCGAGAGACCTGCAGGGTGAATGAGGAGGCCAGAGAGATCAGGGTCCTTGCCCTGTCCAAAGGCAGGAAGGCTCTGGCTTCCTCTGTGTTCAGTTCTGCGCCTATGAAGGCGAGGAGCTGACAGGCTCTAAAACTGACTTTGGAAGATTCAGAAGGAACCTAGAGAGGTAGCAGTTGCTGAGTTATCTGAAGATGTAACTTGACTTGGTCTGGAGACTGGCCTACTATGAGCCAGTTGTCCAGGTAAGGAAGATGGCAATTTTGCCTTCTTGGGTGGGCAACTGCTACTGCCAGGCATTTGTGAATACCCTTGGAGCAGAGGTGAGGCCAAAGAGCATTGCTCTGAACTGGTAATGGCCTGAGAGCAGCCTGAACCTGAGGTACTTTCGATGGGAGCTTCTGATGAGAATATGGAAGTAGACATCCTTGAGGTCCAGGGACGCTAGCCAGTCCCCTGGCCTTAGAGAGGGCAGAATAATTCCCAGAGTCACCATTTTGAATTTTGGTTTTAAAAGGTGCTTAAGTATCTGAGATCCAGGATGGGCTGCCATTCTCCTGTCTTTTTTGGGGTAAGGAAGTACCTGGAGTACAATCCTTTGCCCTGGTGTAGGGGTGGAACCCTTTCCACGGCTCTGAGAGCCAAGAGGGTTGAGACTTCTGCCTCTAGGGCAAGTGCCTCTGATGGATTTGCAGGTGGAAAGGATCTGGTTCTCATCTTTGGAATTTTTTTGGAGCTGAGAACCAGTCCCTGGCTATTACTTCCAGGACCCACTTGTCTGATGTGAGACTTCCAGTCCTGGACAAAGTAAGCCAGCCTGCCCCCTACAGGTAGTGGAAAATCGGCCCTGGCCACCCCATCAGGGTGCCTGCTTGGCAGGGGCTTTAGGCTGAGGGGTGGAAGCAGGTCTGCTTGTACCCCGTCTGCCTCTCCCTCTAAAACCCCTCTGGGCGTAAGCTGAAGAGGAGGCCTGGGCTTGGTAAAAAGGCTTATGAAAAGGCCTGCCCCTGGAAGGCTGCCTTTGAGGAGTGGCCTGCCTTTCCTTGGCCTGTGCACTCCTATAGGTGGTCCTATACTCATCCATTTTCTTCATGTAATTCTCTGTCTGCTCCCCAAACAAAGAATTACCCACAACAGGAAAATCCATGGCCTTAGTCTGGGTATCCTGTGACAGGCTAGTACATCTGAGCCAAGCCATTCTGCGAAGTGCCACAGATGTGGCCATGACTCTTGATGACACATCACTTGAGTCCACTGCAGCATGGAATTGCACCTTGGATGCCTCAATACCATCAGCAGCCACCTGCTCCAGCTCCTTGGCAAGCTGGCCAGAGACATGTTTTGCTAGAGCCATAACAGTATCCCATCTGGTTTTTTTTTTTTTTTTTGCAATTCACTTTACTTTTTTTCACCCCTCGGAGCCTGCCACCTTCCATCTGCTCGTTCATGGCTTTGGCTTCTGTCCCCAAATCGCCACCCCGAATGCCCGTGGCTTACCCCCACGGTGGGGGCCCCACACACGGCAGGGGATGCCCCGGCACTGCAGAACAGGTCGGGCCTGGCCTGAGGACACATCGAAGCCGCGGCCGGCTTCATACATGGCGGCAGGCGCTCGGTGATTTCCGGTTTTCTGTGGAGGCGGGGCCACGTTCCCCGACGCCGTCAGTCACCCCCCGCCCCGCCTCCAGGGAACACGTAAGTGTCGGATGCTTGGGCACACCCCGGCCTCTGCCAGGGTCCCTAGTACACCGATCCTGCCCGCACCTCCCTCGGGTAGAGGCTGCCTTGAGTCGATCCTACTCCCCCGGCGACCCTCCGGCGACCTGGGTCCATTCCTGAACCCGGTCGCCGGCCGCAAGCGGAAATCCCACCGGCGCTGCGCCCATCAGGCCGGCCCCCATCTGGATTTCTGGTATCTAGCAACATAAGCCATATAATTTGCCTGTCTGAGTCCCAAGGATGATGCCATGTACTGTTTCTTTGCCATGGCATCAATCCTCCTGGAGTCCTTGTCAGGGGGGTGTGAGGCCAAGGGAATATTTGCCTTGTCACAGGCTGCAGCCTGCACTACCCCAACATGGCTGCATTGTTGTGTAAGGAACTCCATATCAGAGCCTGACAATGTGTACCACTTGTCCATTCTCTTATCAACAGGAGGTATAGTGTGAGGAGTTTTTAGAATTTTTACTGTCTGTTTCCCAAAAGATTTATGCAAAGGAATAGACAGTCTCCTGGACTCTGGGATATCCATCATTTCCACATAGTCAGGTTCCTCTTGATCATCCATAGCTTCCTCCATAGGGAGCTGGAGGGTTTCAGCCACTTTTTTATAAAAAATAAAATGAGAAGGGGACTCAAAAAGCCTAGGAGGAGACACTCCTGAAGGTCTGTCTGGGGAGATGTCCGGTTCAATGGGCACATCCAGACTTTCAAATCCACATTCACTCTCCTCATACTCCTCTTCCCCCTCCTCTGGTTTATAAAATTCCTCTAACTCATACTCTTGAACTGGTGGAACCGGCCAAACCGTATGCTTACCTTATGGTACCGGTTCGGTCGGAACCGGGGAAAGCAACTGGACAATTTTAATCGCTTTGGCTATTTCTTCAGCGGTTGGAGAGGAAAGTTTTGGCTCCACACCAGCTGATTTCCTTATCCTTTTTGCTGGAACCGACTCCTCCGAGTCGGCTCTCCTTTTGGCCGAGGAAGTCTCGCCCTGGTCAGAGGGCACTCCCTCCGGTTCGGTTGGAACCGAACCCGGCTGGCCATCCGGGTCAGCGGACTTCTTGGCCTCCCTTTCCCTGAGCCTACCAACTCTCTTATCCAGGGTAGCTGCAGGAAAATTTTTGCAAATCTGGCAGTCTGCATTGAGGTGGTCAAACCCCAGACAATAGACACAGGTGGTGTGGGGGTCAGCCTTAGCAAAGGCTTCCCCACAGACACTGCAGTGTTGAAACCCAGTGGGCCTGGTTTTTCTTTTGGGTTTCTCAGACATAGTGCCAGTCCTAACCAAACTTGCCTGCCTATGGCAATCCGACAAGCAAGACCCTCTTATCAGTTCCCAACCGTGTCACGTGTCGTGGAAAAAAACGTAATAAAATCCGTTTTTTTTTTAGAACCGATAAGAACCGGTAACCACACTCTAAAAGACAAATTAATATATTTCAAAACAACTTGATCGGTTCAAACCGAACCGATAACTGTTTACAAGTTCCACACAGAAGAATTAAATGCAAAAGCTATCTAGTACTTACAATACCACAGACAGAGCTTGAACCAACCGGTTGTGGTTTAAATTCGGTCAAAAAACTGAGAAAATAATACTTTAGCCGACAAAATGAACCAAGCAGAAGGAGAAAATCTCTGGAGCGACTGTTCAGTGAGGCGGAGTAAAGAATCTGACAGTTTGAGTTTGAAGAACAACAGACAGAGTTTTCAACCGAGCTCGAGCTCAGCGTTCCATGCCTGGCATGGAAAGTTAACTCTTTCACTGCCCGAAGCAGTTCGAAGGTTGGGACTCACTGCATATGTCATAATATAGCAAGACTTCATGTTGTTTGAATATGAAAACCTGTTTCACTAGGGTGAAATGATGGCACAGACGAAGCCTGCACCCTCTGAGGAAGAGGAGAGTCCAGGGCTGTGTGTTCTGATATGCAAACCTGTTTCACTAGGGTGAAATGATGGTACAACAGAAGCACAGACGGAGCTTGCACCCTCTGAGGAAGAGGAGAGTCCAGAGCTGTGTGCTCTGATATGAAAACTTGTTTCACTAGGGTGAAATGATGGTACAGTAGAAGCACAGACAGAGCCTGCATCCTCTGAGGAAAAGGAAAGTCCAGGACTGTGGGCTCCGACATGAAATCTCAGCCAAAAGAAGCAGCTCTGCTCACTGTTCTGCACAGTTAAACATAAACTGTAAGTGAGAAAAAAAACGGCACCGACACCGTAAAATAAAGTTACCATATTTTTATTGGACTTCTTGTATCATCACCAGCACCATAACACCACCATTTGGGGGTAGGTGACAAACGCTACTGAAAGCCCCAACCAGTTTCATGCATGCGCAATTCCTCAGGGACGAAACCAGTCTGAACTTTCAGTAGCGTTTGTCACCCATCCCCTAAATGGTGTTTTTACGGTGCTGGTAATGATACCAGAAGTCCAATAAAAATCTGGTAACTTTATTTTATGGTGTCAGTGCCAGCTTACTCTGACATGAAAACCTGTTTTAGTGTGGCCAACACAAACATAGAATTTGACGAAAGATGAGGACAGCTTAGCCCAGCCAGTCTGCCCATTTTTCTCTACCTATCTTATTTCCGCAGACTGCACTTGATCTAAAGCTCTTTCTCCCTCCCCCTTCGTTAGCCCTGATTCCCTTGTGCCTAACCCATGCATTCTTGAACCCCACCACTGTTTTTGTCCACACCACCTCTGCCGGAAGGCTGTTCCAAGAATCTACAACTCTTTCTGTGAAGAAGTACTTCCTCACATCTCTCATAAATCTACCCATCCAGCCTCATAGCATGTCCCCTTGTTCTTGAGCACCTTTTCTTCTGAAAAATACTTCCTTCATGTACCTCATTTACACGTGATGTATTTTAGAGTCACTATCATAGCCCCCCTTCCACCTCTCTTCCAGGGTACACATATTTAGCTACTTAATCCTCACCTTGTAGGGCTTCTAATGTAGACTCTGCATCATTTTAGTTGCTCTCCTCTGCACCGCCTTCACCCTGCGTCCTTCTGAAGATGTGATCTCGAAGACCAGACACAATACTCTAGGTGGGGTCTTACCAGCTATATGTACAGAGGCAACACCACCTCCCTCTTTCTGCTGGTGATATCCCTCCCTATGCACCCCGGCATCCCACTAACCCTCCCGACTGCCCTGTCGTGCTGCCTGGCCACTTTTAGATTATCCAATATGATCACCTCCAGGTCACTTTCATGCTTGGTAGTCATCAATCTCACTCCACCCATTGTGTACTCTGCTCCTGGGTTTCTATGCCCTGAGTGCACTATTTTGCACTTTTTCACATGGAAACCCAGCTGCCCTACCCTTGACCACTCCTCGAGTTCTCTCAGGTCTCTGCTCATCTTTTCCAATCCCTCTGGCGTGTCCACCCTATTGCAGATTTTAGTGCCATCTGAAAGAGGCAGACCTTCCCTTCCAGCTCCTCTGCAATGTCACTATAAAGACATTAAAGAGGACTGATCCCAGCACTGAGCCCTGAGGCACTCCACTGGTCACCCTCTCTTCCTTGGAGAGAACTCTTTTTGCCACTACCCTCTGTCGCCTCTCTCCTAACCAATTTCTTACCCAGTTTACCACCTTTGGACCAACTCCTAAGCTACCCAGCTTGCTTACTAGTCTCCTATACGGAACCGTGTAGAAAGCCTTACTGAAATGGGAAACGATCCGGGGATCACTCTTCCAGAGAAACAACGGGCTGGAGTGTGGCACACTACAATGCGGACAACAGGGGCCCCTCCTTGGAGGGAATATGGCTGGAAGCTGAGAGCTAGGTACTTCTGTGTTCCTGCACAGGTGGTACACTAAGCACCAACAGCTGGTTCGAACTGCTGGAGGGGATGTGGGTTCACACCAGCTTCACAGGCCCATATTATTTGGACACGTCAGATACTTAAGGAGTACTGGACAGATATAGAACACCATCTTAAGGACATTTTCCAGTTTCAGTCCCCCTTGGGCCCTGAACATCTGGTTCTAGGTCTCAGACCAAAGGAGGTACGGGGAAAAGAGGCAACATACTTATGGTCGGTTCTTACGATAGCTGCTTTGAAGGACATTACTAAGAAATGGGCACAGAGAGCCCCCCCACTCGTAGCAGACTGGAGGGATATAGTAGACAATATTCACTTAATGGAGAGGATTACATTCGGTCTTCGCCAACAAACCCACTTATAACAAAACAGGTGGACTAGATGGCTCTTGTATGAGCCTAACTTGCATTTAGTTGCTTAACCAGGCACTACTGGGCCCCCCTTCCCTTCTCTCTCTCTCTCTCTCCTTTATAAAGAATTCATAAAAAATAAGAAAATAAATATATTTTTGTATTACTTTATTCAGTGCACTGAACAGTCTGTTAATATCTCCATCGAGTTGTAATAGATAAGAACATTTGCAGTATTATTTGGTAGATCTTGTAGTTTAATTTAACTAGATCATCCTATGCTTTTATTCAGTAAAAAGCTACCGTGTAGGTACACACTGTGATGTCAACAAGATTTATCTTATGTACCTATGTAACAGATGTATGATCTATATGTTCGGATATGATGTATTAAGCCCCTTGGGGCCTACCACAATAAAGGAAGTATAAAAAAAAAGAAAGCCTTACTGAGATCTAGGTAGGCCACATTCACTGCTCCTTCTGATCTAAATCCTTTGTTACCCAGTCAAAGAAATCTATCAGATTCATCTGACATGATCTCCCCCCCCCACAAAACAAAGTCGGCACCAGTAGCACAATCAGAGCTTGAGCTGCTGCAACTGTGCTGGAGACAGGAGGCACAGACAAAGATGTAGAAAATATTTTGCTGAGCCACACTGAAGACTGGCTATCTAACAAGCCCTCTGGGGAAGCTGGGGGTGTCCCTACTGTAGTAGGGGCCATGGGACTGAGCAAATGGTGGCAAGGATAGGCACCAGCTTTCTGTGGCGGGAAGGGTGTAGATGTGGAAAGGCTACAAGAGGCCCCAATAAAGAGACCATACCTATAATGAGGAAACAAGGTACCTAAGGGTGTACCAAGTACAAAGGTATCCTGCAATGGACAGTCAAAAATGGTATGCAAGATTCCAAGGAGAATCTAAGGACCTGTGAAAACCACAGTATCAAGCATGGTGCCGAGAATGGCACTAGTGCTAGCACCACAGTCAGCGCTGCACCTGGCACCAGTGCTAGCACCACATGCAGTGCTGCACCTGGCATTGGTGCTGGTGCTCCATTTAGCATCACACCTGGCACAATGCTGGCAACTCACTCAGTGCCACACCTGGCACCAGTGCTGGCTCCCCACTAAGCACTGCACCTAGCACCGATGCTGGAGCCCTGCCCAGAGCTGCACTTGCACCTGTGCTGGTGCCCCATCCAGTGCCACAACTGGCACTGGATCTGGTGCCCCACCCAGTGCTGCACCTGGCACCAGTCCTGGCACCCCCACAACACCAAACCTGGCACCAGTCTTGGCACCCCGCTCAGTTTTGCACCTGGCACCAGTGCTGGCACACCACCCAGTGCCACACCTGGCACCAGTGCTGGCACCATGGCCAGTGCCTACCTGGAACCAGTGCTGGCACCATGCCCAGTGCCTACCTGGCACTATGCTCAGCACCATTCCTGGCACTGTGCTCAGCGCTGTACCTGGCACCAGTGCTGGCATCACATTCAGTGCTGTACACGGCACCAATGGCTGTATCAATTATGGCTAGTCGAGGTCTGCTGAGAGCGAGATGCTTAGTGCCACATCCATCTGAGCAGAATCACTGAGGACAGAACCAACACTGGTGCAGTCCTCATCACCGACACCAAGATGGTGCTCTGATGCTCTGGAAGTTTAAGTGGTACCAAAGAAATATTTACCAGCATAACCAGTTGAATGCTGGTGCAGGGAGTTCGGTGTTTGAAACAGACAGAATCTCTTACTGCAACTGGACCTCCCTTTCTGAAAAGGAAAAGGGAAATGGCGATGAGAATGACACATGTTTGAATGCCCAGAGAAGAGGAGAGCTCTTGAGCTTTCATGCAGGCAGCGTACCGTATCTCTGTTGAGGTATGCTAAATCACAGACATCATGCCTAGGCCCAAGGCACATGATGCACGGGGTGTGAGGGTCCAAAAATGCTAGCTTGTTGCCACAGACACATGTCCTGAAGAGGGCCTCTCTTTGCATAAGAAAAAGATTAGAAAAAGGAGGAATAAAGAAATGGAATGAGGAAGAGGTTAAACGTCTGATTCCCATAGAACCATACACTCAACGGTACAAAAAAAGGAACAGAGGCATTTGGAGCTGATGCATCTGTTTATAGGGCGACAGGCATCTGCCAGCCATCAGCCCCATTAGCTCCAAAAGTTCAGGTTCCCTACGGGTTTAAGAATCTCTGGCAGAAGTCCAGAGTGTGGCTCTATGGAGCAGATCAACTCTAGAAAGAAGTGGCTTGCAAATGTCTATTGCCACAAAACAGTGAGAGTTTTTTTGCACCTTGACTGCCCATCAGCACCCAACTCCTTCAATCTTCCAGCCCTGCTGCCTTCCAAACCCATCCCTTGCTATTACTAGACTGCCATCCAGACCTCTGACATCCTATAGGGCTGGCTCATCCATGCCAGGGGCCCTGCCCTGGGCCAAGGGGAGGAGCCCTTAGAAACCAGGGATGTCGGCTGGAGAGGCCCTGGTGGTGTACTTGGGAGTTGGGTAGTGTTGGAAGACTCAAAGGCCATCAACCTGTGTGACATTTCCGCATTTACTCCCCAGCCCCTCCCACACATATAGGTGCAGGCTCTGATCAGCCATGCTGTGAATGGTACCTTAATTCCTGGAGATGCTACAAGAGTGGTGTGAAAAGAACATGTCTTGGGAGGAGACTGTCCTGGTGGATGCTTCAAGCCTTCTTTGCCAGCCTCCATTCCTTATGTCCAGGACTTGGAGTGGGAATTGGGATCTCCAGCCAAGAAGCAAGGTGAAAGAGAAGGTCCGTTGACGTGCAACATTAGTTGAAAGGCGAAAGAGTTATACAGAACAGAAGGGAGGGATATGGTTGAGACCTTCAAATACCTTAAAGGTATTAACAGCGTGAATACAGAGGGCCTCTTCAATCTCAGTGAGAATAATTCCACTAGGAGGCATAGCCTATAGCTGGTAGGGGGAAGATTCAAGAGAGAGATAAGGAGCCACTTTTTTTATTTTTATTTATTTATTTAGCTTTTGTTGACCGGGTAAGTGCACTAGACAAATCCTGCCTATTTTCAGGCATGATCCGGGGGAGGGGGATACAGATGAATGCAACTGACCTTGAACCAGATTAAGCTGTTGGTGGTATTTTTACTGAATTTTTGATTGAGAGAGTGGTGTAAAGAGTTGCCAGAGGAGGTGGTCTCCCTGAAAATGGAGGCTAGCTTCAACATAGAATGGGACAGAATGAAGGGGAAAGTTGGTGGTGGAGGTGGGGTGAGGGGGAACTTGAGGGGTTGGGGGGATTTGGGGAAGGGTCGGGTTCCTCTGTAGACACATTCTGGACTTGTGTATTCGCGCAGACTAGACAGACTGTAAGGCCTTTATCTGCTGCCATATCCATATGTTCATACATAGGTTCCTGGCGAAGACCCATATACTGTAGTTCATAGTAATAATATTTTATTTTTAATGATTTGGCAAAGGCACGACTGTGGGTTGCTTGATTTGTGATGATAAAACACAGAGCTGAACGATAAGCAGCTTTGGACTCGGGATTGGCCTGTTTGCCTCCTGTGTATCTGTAAGTGCCAAGTTTTCTGCCACATCAGGGTAATAATATTAAACTCTGTACTGTCTGTATGTACTGTATGTCTGTGGGCTGTCTGTATGTACTGTCTGTCTCTGTTCTGTCACATCTGAAAATTTGGGTGAGGCAATCCCCGATTCTTTTTTTTTTCTCCAGTAAACATTTATTGAGAGCCTTCCAAAATGCTCATTACAGGTGACAGTTCATTCAGCCAAATCCATTCACATTACAATGGACAGTGACATTACATCAACTGGTGTATCAGCTCCACACTAATGTACACATTTCATCACTTGTAGTCCGCATGTGAATCAGGGAAACATAAACAGGGAGTGTGGGAGAAATCAACCTATGAAAAGACAAAAGAAACAAACAGAACATGGAAATACAACAAACAGGGATGTCTGTTGCTGTTGCACAGAATGATAACTATCAATGTGTTAATATGCAACTGCTTATCTGCCATCATCTGACAGAAAACCATCTTCATGTCATGGATTGTAGCTGTGTCAATGTGCCTACGCAATCGGGGTATATCCAGAAACTGTCAGGTAGGATTGTAGCTGTGTCAGTGTGCCTACGCAGTGGGGGTATAGCCAGAAACCGTCAGGTAGGATTGCAGCTGTGTCAGTGTGCCTACGCAGTGGGGGTATAGCCAGAAACCGTCAGGTAGGACTGCAGCTGTGTCAGTGTGCCTACGCAGTGGGGGTATAGCCAGAAACCGTCAGGTAGGATTGCAGCTGTGTCAGTGTGCCTACGCAGTGGGGGTATAGCCAGAAACCGTCAGGTGGGATTGCAGCTGCGTCAATGTGTCTACGCAGTGGGGGTATATCCAGAAACTGTCAGGTAGGATTGCAGCTGCGTCAATGTGCTTACGCAGTGGGGGTATATCCAGAAACTGTCAGGTAGGATTGCAGCTGCGTCAATGTGCCCTACGCAGTGAGGGTATATCCAGAAACTGTCAGGTAGGATTGCAGCTGCGTCAATGTGCCTACGCAGTGGGGGTATATCCAGAAACTGTCAGGTAGGATTGCAGCTGCGTCAATGTGCCTACGCAGTGGGGGTATATCCAGAAACTGTCAGGTAGGATTGCAGCTGCGTCAATGTGCCTACGCAGTGGGGGTATATCCAGAAACTGTCAGGTAGGATTGCAGCTGCATCAATGTGCCTACGCAGTGGGGGTATATCCAGAAACTGTCAGGTAGGATTGCAGCTGCGTCAATGTGCCTACGCAATGGGGGTATATCCAGAAACTGTCAGGTAGGATTGCAGCTGCGTCAATGTGCCTACGCAATGGGGGTATATCCAGAAACTGTCAGGTAGGATTGCAGCTGCGTCAATGTGCCTACGCAATGGGGGTATATCCAGAAACTGTCAGGTAGGATTGTAGGATTATAGCTGTGTCAATGTGCCTACGCAATGGGGGTATATCCATAAGAAAAACTTACTCACCTTAGTAATGTTGTTTCTTCTACTGGAGTCTTGCTGTATTCTGACATATGCAGTGATCTCCAACCCTTGAACTGCCCCGGAGAACAAAGAGTTAATTTCCCATGCAGGGCATGAAACGCTGAGCTCGAGCTCGGTTGAAGCCTCTGTCTGCTGTTGTTTGAACTCCAACTGTCAGATCTTGACGAGCTATACTCACTGGGCGTTCTGTGTGGAAACTGTAAACTCACACTAGCCAACTGGCAACTAAATTAGATAAAACAAAAAGGGTTTTTTGGTTTCAAAGCAAAGATTCAAGTCAGGAAACCCAAAAAACAAAACACAACACACACCCAAAAACAAGGAGGGTGAAGAAAAAGGGGGCACCTCTAGGTGCCAACACTGCTCCTTCCCACCCGCATCCCAAAAACCAGGTTCTGAGAGGAGGTAGAGTAATAGAATACAGCAAGACTCCACGGAAGAAACAACATTACTAAGGAGAGTAATTTTTCTTCAAACAACATGAAGTCTTGCTGTATTCTGACATATGCAGACTACTGCCAGTACCTCCATGAGGAGGGACAGAACCTACTTTGGGAATAGGCTCTGAAGCACTGCTGTGCCAAACCGAGCATCACTCCTAGCCTGGATATCCAGAGAGTAATGCTTTGTGAATGTATGAACTGTTTTCCAGGTGGCTGCTTGACAGATTTCTAAGACAGGAATATCCCTGGCAGCAGCCAGGGAAGAAGCTGTACCTCTAGTAGAGTGAGCCCTCAGGCCTGAGGGTGGGATTCTACCCAATTTTTCATAGCAGAATTGTATACAAGAGACAATCCACCTGGCAATGGATCTTTTAGTGGCAGGTTTGCCCCTTCCGACCTCTCCATAAGTGAGGAACAACTGGAGGGACTCAAACCTGTGACCCTTGGTGCGCTCTATGTAGTAGCTGAGGGCCCTCTTAATGTCCAAGCTGTGCAGCCTCCTCTCTCCAGAGGAGGAATGGTCAGTGAAGAAAACAGGGAGAGACATAGACTGATTAAGGTGGAAATCTGAAACCACCTTAGGCAAAAACTTCCTGTTAGTTCTTAGGACCACTTTATCTCTATGGAAAGAGATGAAATCAGGCTCCACTGACAGGGCTTGCAATTCACTGATGCGCCTGGCAGAGGTAATGGCTACCAAAAAACACAGTTTTACAAGTCAAGTACTTAAGCTCTGCAGAGGACAAAGGCTCAAAGGGTGGTTGCATAAGCTGAGCAATGCAAACATTAAGGTCCCAAGCAGGAGCAGGGTCCCTGAAGGGGGGATTGATGTGCAACAATTCCCTTGAAGAATCTGCAAAATACAGGATGGGCTGAAAGAGAAGAGGTCTTGCCTACTGACAAAAAAGCAGAAACAGCTGCTAAATGTACTTTGAGTGTAGCTGGTCTGAGTCCCAAGCCATTGAGATGAACCATATAGTCCAGGACTGTAGGCAACCCAGCAGATTCTGGAGAAATATGCTTACCAGAGCACCAAATAGTGAACCTTTTCCATTTGGAGTTGTAAGTCTTTCTGGTGGAAGGCTTTCAAGAAGCCTTTAGTATATCCAGAACACTTTGAGAGAGGTGCAGATCAGCAAACTCTAACTCTTCAAGAGCCAGGCCTTGAGACTGAGAGATTTGAGATTCGGATAACAAACCCTTCCCTGAGAGGATGTCAACAGATTGTAATTCCTGGGAAGAGACAGGGGAAGGTGGACTGCTAAGGACAGCAACAGTGGGTACCAGGGCTGTCTGGCCCAGTCTGGAGCGATCAGAATCACTTTGCATGGTTGAGACCTGATCTTGACTAGCACCTTGAACAGGAGAGGGAAGGCATACAGGAACTTCCTTCCCAATTGAGAACCAGAGCATCCAGGGGACTGAGCCTAATACTGGGGTCTGCAGAGCAATAGAGGAAGTTAGTGATTGTCTGGGGCTGCAAAAAGATCTATCTGTGGAGTGCCCCATCTGGAGAAAATCACCTTCAAAATCAGGGGATCTAGGGACCATTCGTGGTGGCCCTGAGATATCCTGCTGAGAGCATCTGCTAGGACATTGTCCTTCCTTGGGAGGCGAACTGCTGTCAGAGAAGTTTGCAGAGAATAGGCCAGAGACCACAACTTCATTGCTTCTGTGCACAAGACCGTAGACCGAGTGCCCCCTTGCTTGTTGATGTACCACATTGTGGTGGTATTGTCTGTTCTGATCTGGACTACTTTGTTCTGAACAGACTTGGAAAAAGCTTGTAGTGCCAGAAACACTGCTCTGAGTTCCAAGAGATTGATGTGAAGCAGAGATTCTTGAGGTAACCACAGCCCTTGGGTGGTGAGATCCCCCAAGTGGGCTCCCCAGCCCAAGAGGGAGGCGTCTGTGGTGAGGATTAGAGAATGAGACTGAGTGACAAAAGGAACTCCCTGCCTTAAATTGTCCTGATCCTGCCACCACTGCAAAGCCTGGATCAAGTACAGTCACTGGGACTAGTTTGGTAAGGGAATCCTTTCTCTGGGACCAGAAGGCTCTCAAGTGGAACTGAATGTCCCTCATCTGAAATCTTGCACCCTGGACCACTGCTGTAGAGGCTGCCATGTGGCCCAAAAGCTGCAAGAAGTGCCTTGCTGGTCGAGATACCTGAAGGGTGAAAGAAGAGGCCAGTTCTATTAGTGTCCGTGCCCTGTCCAGGGGAAGGAAGGCCTTTGCTTTTACTGTAGCCAGCTCCGCCCCTATAAAGGTGGGAGCTGCACTGGCTCTAGAACTGACTTTGGAAGGTTTAGGAGGAATCCTAAGGAAGTGAGCAGTTGCTGAGTTATCTGAAGATGTGACTTGACTTGGTCTGGAGACTGACCCACTATGAGCCAGTCGTCCACGTATGGAAAGATGGAGATCTTTTTTCTCCTTAGGAAAGCAACCACTACTGCCAGGCACTTTGTGAACACCCTTGGGGCTGATGTTAGACCAAAGGGCATTGCTCTGAATTGATAGTGGCCTGAGGGCAACTCGAACCTGAGGTACTTTCTGTGGGAGCACCTGATGGGAATGTGAAAATAGGCATCTTTGAGGTCCAGGGAGGCTAGCCAGTCCCCTGGCCTTAGAGAGGGCAGAATTATTCCCAGAGTCACCATTTTGAACTTTGGCTTTAAAAGGTGCTTGTTTAGATATCTCAGATCCAGGATGGGCTGCCATTCTCCTGTCTTTTTAGGGGTTAGGAAGTACCTGGAGTACAATACTTTGCCCCTGTGTAGGGTAGGAACCCTTTCTATGGCTCTGAGAGCCAAGAGGGAAGAAACCTCTGCCTCTAGGGCAAGGGCCTCTGAAGGATTTGCAGGTGGAAAGGATCTGGTTCTCATCTTGGGAAATCTTTTGAAGCTGAGAACCAGTCCCTGGCTTACTACTTCTAGGACTCACTTGTCTGATGTTAAAGACTTCCAGTCCTGGACAAAGTAAGCCAGCCTGCCCCTTACAGGTAGTGGAGAATCGGCCAGGGCAGACCCATCAGGGTGTCTGCTTGGCAGGGGCTTTAGGCTGATGGGTGGAAGCAGGCCTGCTCATACCCTGTCTGCCTCTCCCTCTAAAGAACCCCCTCTGAGCAAAAGCAGAAGAGGAGGCCTGGGCTTGGTAAAAAGGCCTATAAAAGGGCCTGTCCCTGCCCCTGGAATGCTGCCTCTGAGGAGTGGCTTGCCTTTCTTTGGCCTGAGCACTCCTGTAGGTGGTCCTGTACTCGTCCATTTTCTTCATGTAGTTCTCTGTCTGCTCCCCAAACAGAGAATTACCAATGACAGGAAAATCCATAGGCTTAGCCTGGGTATCCTGTGATAGGCTAGTACATCTGAGCCAAGCCATCCTCCGAAGGGCCACAGATGTAGCCATGACTCTAGATGAAACATCACTGGAGTCCACAGCAGCATGAAATTGCACCTTGGATGCCTCAATCCCATCCGCAGCCACCCGCTCCAGCTCCTTGGCAAGCTGGTCAGGGGCCTGTTTAGCTAGAGCCATGAAAGTGTCCCACCTGGACTTCTGGTATCTAGCTGTGTAGGCCATATAGTTAGCCTGCCTGAGTCCCAAAGATGCTGCCATGTACTGTTTCTTTGCCATGGCATCAATCCTCCTGGAGTCCTTATCTGGGGTGTGAAGCCAAGGGAATATTTGCCTTTATCACAGGCAGCAGCCTGCACTACCCCAACATGGCTGCATTGCTGGGAAAGGAACCCGTGTCTGAGCCTGAAAGAGTATACCTCTTGTCCATTCTTCTGTCCACAGGAGGTATGGAATTAGAGTTTTAAATTTCAAATGTCTGTTTCCCAAAAGACTTATGGAGGAATAGACAATCTAAGAAAAGAGTACACAATGGGGGTGAGATACTAACAACAACAAAAATGGAAAGGGACCTGGGGTAGTCATATCAGATGACTTAAAGGTGGGCAAGCAATGTGAGAGGGCAGCAAGGAGGCTGGGGGATACTGGGATGCATAGGGAGGCATCACCAGTAGAAAACAGAAGTTATTATCCCTCTGTACAGACAGCTGGTGAGACCCCATCTGGAGTACTGCGTGCAGTTCTGGAGACCCAATCTCTGCAAAGACAGACAGGATGGAAGCTGTCCAGAGGAGGGCAACTAAAATGGTGCAGGGTCTGCACCAGAAGACATATGAAGAGAGCTTAAGGAGCTAAATATGTATAGCCTCGAGGAAAGGAGGGAGAGGGGGACATGATAGAAACTTTCAAGTACCTCAAGGGAATCAACAAAGTCCAAGAGGGTAGCATCTTTCAAAAAGAGTGTGCAAGAACAAAGGGCACAATTTGAAGATAGAAGGCGGCTCAGGGTAATTAAGGAAGTATTTTTTCACAGAGGGTTGTGGATGCATGGAACGGCCTTCCGAGGAGGTTGTGAAGTCAAAAACAGTGGTGGAATTCAAGCATGCATGGGACAGTCATAAGGCAATTCTAGGGGGTGGGGTAGGAAGAAGTAGGCTGCTGGTTAACTAGGATCTGTAGCTTATCCATTAGGTAGGGAAATGGGCAGACTGGGTGGGCCAAGCGGTCCTTATCTGCCGTCAAAATCTATGTTTCTATGTTTCTATCTCCTGGACTCTGGGATGTCCATCATCTCAACAAAATCAGGCTCCTCCTGATCCTCTACTGCTTCTTCCATAGGAAGCTGGAGGGTTTCAGCCACTTTTTTGTAAAACATAAAGTGGGAAGGGGACTCGGAAAGCCTAGGAGGAGAAACACCTGAAGGTCTGTCTGGGGAGATGTCCAGGTCAATAGGCACATCCAGACTTTCATAATCACCATCATCATCATTATCTTCATACTCTCCCTCCTCCTCCTCCGGTTCATAAAATTCTTCTAAAGTATAATCTGAAACTGGGGGAACCGACCAAACCAAGCCCCTAACCGATGGTGCCGGTTCGGCCGGAACCGAAGTTAGCGACTGAACTATCCTTATCGCTTTGGCTATCTCATCAGTGGTTGGAGAAAGAACTTGTGGATCCGAACCAGATGATTTATCCCTTCTTTTTCTTTTAACCGAAACTGACTCCTCAGAATTGGTTCTCCTTTTGCCCAAAGAAGTATCGCCCTGGTCAGAGGGCACTCCTTCTGGTTCGGTCGGAACCAAACCGGGCTGGCCATCCGGGTCAGTGGACTCCTCGGCCTCCCTTTCCCTCAGTCTACCTACTCTCTTATCCAGGGTAGCTTTGGGAAAACTTTTACAAATTTAGCAGTCTGAATTGAAGTGGTCAAACCCCAGACAATAAACACAGGTGGTGTGGGGGATCAGCCTTAGCAAAGGCTTCCCCACACACACTACAGTGTTGAAACCCAGTGGGTCCGTTTTTTTTCTTGGGTTTCTCAGACATGGCCAATCCTAACCAAAACTTACCCTTTTTTCGGCACTCCGCCAGGCAAGACACCCCTATCGGTTCCTGACCGTGTTACGGGTCTTGGAAAAAAACGTAATGAAATCCGGTTTTTTTAGAACCGATACGGACCAGTTACCACACTCTAATAAAGACAAAAGTTTTTTACACAAACCTGATCGATTCAAACCGAACCAATCCAATGTTTACAAGTTCCACACAGAAACAAATATAGAAAAACCTATCTAGTACTCACGGTACCACAGACAGAGACTTAAACCAACAGGTTAGAAGCAGAAATTCGGTTGAAACCGAGCGAAAAAACGACACTTTAACCGACTTTTTTTGAACCAGGCGAAGGAGAAATCTCCGGAGCGACTGTTCAGTGAGGCGGAGTAAAGAATCTGACGGTTGGAGTTCAAACAACAGCAGACAGAGGCTTCAACCAAGCTCCAGCCCAGCGTTTCATGCCCTGCATGAAAAGTTAACTCTTTGTTTTCTGGAGCAGTTCAAGGGTTGGAGATCACTACATATGTCAGAATACAGCAAGACTTCATATTGTTTGAAACTGTCAAGTAGGATTGTAGTTGTGTCAATGTGCCTACGCAATGGGGGTATATCCAGAAACTGTCAGGTAGGATTGTAGCTGTGTCAATGTGCCTACCCAATGGGGGTATATCCAGAAACTGTCAGGTAGGATTGCAGCTGTGTCAATGTGCCTACCCAATGGAGGTATATCCAGAAACTGTCAGGTAGGATTGTGACAGGGCTGAATAAGACCCTGTCCTACTGGTTATGCAGAAAAAGTTAAAAACAAGGATCTGGCCAGCCCGATGGCAGTGAGGGTTGAGGCGCTGGATGCAACGCCTTGCGCCACACAGGCAACCCGGGTTTGGGAATGGACTCGGATCACTTGGGGGTTGGCCGGGGCAAGGAAAGATCAAGCGTCCATCGACAGCTGTCCTTCCTCGGGGGTGGGGGACACAGCATTGTGCTGTAGACTGACACCCAGCGGAAGCTGGGGGTCAGCACAGGTGTGATGCTCAGAAGAGGAGTGGACCCACACACAGGGGGTCGGATATTCAGACTGCACCAGGCAGGGGCGCATGCTTGGGCGCAGCACCATTGAATATGGCACCGTGGTCGCCCGCACTGCACCAGCGCAAGTGGCAAGAGAGGAGCAGGGGGTGCGCCAGCACAAGTGCAGTTGCGCTAGGTGCGGGAACCGCAATATTCAGAGGTGGGTATGCAAATGGGGCCATTATGCATGCAAGGCACAAATGGGGCCATTTGCATGTCATTATGGCCCCATTTGCATGCAGGTGCGCGATCCCGACGGCTCGCCTGGCGCCCTGCCAGGCTGCAGCCGTGGGGACTGATGCCCCTGCCCCTCGGTGGCAGCCCCAGCGACCCGATGCATGGGCTTTGTAAAATGTAACATCCTTGGTGGTCCAGTGGACCTGCTCCCCAGCCCAATCACGGGCTTAGTAAATATAAACGTATCCCTGGTGGTCCAGTGGACCGAATCCCAGCCCGATCGCGGGCATAGTAAATATAAATGTATCCCTGGTGGTCCAGTGGACCGAATCCCAGCCCGATCGCAGGCATAGTAAATATAAATGTATCCCTAGTGGTCCAGTGGACCGAATCCCAGCCTGATCGTGGGCTCCATAAATTAAGATAACTCCCTGGTGGTCCAGCGGTACCCCCCTCCCCATGTGGGCCAATGGGCGTGCAGACTGTACTGTTCTACACAGTCCTGATATGTGAATGAATACCAGGGATTTATCTTTGTTTACAGAGCCTGCGATTGGGCTGGGATTCGGTCCACTGGACCACCAGGGATTCATTTATTTTTACTATGCCTGCAATCGGGCTGGGATTCGGTCCACTTGACCACCAGGGACTCATTTATATTTACTAAGCCCGCGATCGGGCTGGGATTCGGTCCACTTGACCACCAGGGATTCATTTATATTTACTAAGCCCGTGATCGGGCAGGGGAGCATGTCCACTGGACCACCAGGGGATTTCAATATTTACAGAGCCCGCGATCGGGTGTGGGGGGGCCTGACGCCCGGCATGGGACTCGGGAGGTCGGGTGGCCACCCACAGCAGGCAGCTGCCGTGTTGCATCCTGCAATACGGTGGCCGGCCTGTGGGTGTCCCCTGACTTGTTCCTTTTTTTCGGGCACATCTTTGCGCCCCCCTGTGTGGCGCAAGGCGGATGTGTGCCTGCATATGCGCCGTACATCCGGGGCTGAATATCAGGATGTGCCGAATATACATGGGCACACACACCCGCACCTAAGCCACATCATGTTACTATGATTAGCTCCTGCGCATCAGGTTGCATGCACAACATCCCCTTTAAATATCGCTACTAGGCGATCATGGAGTTATGATGGCTAAACACTGTTGCGCTTCATGTGCAACCCCTTTGAATATCCCAGCCAGGGTGTAAGACTGCTCCGCAGAGGTGAGACAGTCACCCTGTCCATTGCACGTGTGTGGGTTCGGGGAGAAAAACAGAGGAAACAGATGGAGAGGCAGGCTCCATGACGGCCGACCATGCTCACGCCGACCCCCGGCGATCTAGATGTTGGCTTCCGGGGGTGGGGAGAGGCCGGCCCTGTCATGGGGGGGGGGAGTAACCTGTGGGGGATAGCTGGGTGGGATGGGTGTGGGAGATGCCTGGCCAGAGAGACGAGTCCCCTCCGAGGTAGGGGCCAGAGCCGCCTACCCACTCCAAGGAGGAGCAAAAAGTACATATAGAAAAAAAAAGAAAAAAAACAAACAAACAAGGATCTGTTCTATCCTCTCCTTTTCTGTCTCATTTGTTCGATTGCGCAATCAAATTTTCTTGTGAGACCTAGGAACTGATCACTCCGACAGTCTTATGATTCCACCCATCCCACGATCTCCTTGCCTTCACTTTCTGTTTCTTGCAGTTTCTGTCTTTTCTCCTCCCTTGCTCATCTGTGGTTATAAAATATATGTGAATCTTTGTGTGAAACTGTTTGTGTGAAACTGGCATCTCTTGGTTTGAAAATGTATATCTGGGTGGAAGTGATCATTGCTCGGTGTGGTACCAGCTGGACATGGGCAGGGAAAGTTTCCCCACTAAGACCAAAATCCTGGACTTTAGGAAAGCAGACTTTAGGAGAATGGGTGAGGTACTAAAAAGGTACCTAGCAAAAATTACAGCAACTATGGAGGTGGAGTAAAATGGACTACTATTAGGGAAGGATTAAGGGCTGCAATGGGGAGTGTGCTAGATACAAAGGGAAGAACTCAAGGGTCAAAGCACCCAGCTGGTTCAGCTCTGAGGTAGCCCAAGCAGTGAGGAATAAGAGGCTGACCTACAGAAAATTCAAGAAGATCAAGAGAGAGGCAGACAGAGGAAAACAGGCAATGGTCACTCCTATATCCCTCATCACGTATGATGTTGCTCTGGGGCAAGCACCTGCGATGCCAAACCAGTAATAACAAACCGTTAATACGTAATCTCACCTGCAAGAAACTCCGTCTGTGCACCCTGAAGATCCTCCTCCTTCTCCTTCTGAAATCAGGAGATGTGCACCCTAAGCCAGGCCCTTCTACTACCACCAATGCCAGCTGTACAAAATCTACTGGGGGCCTGACCATCGCCACTATTAACATCTGTAGCCTGATCCCTAAGCTTGACACCATCCAAGTCTTTGTAAACCAGCACAGACCCGATATTCTAGCAATTGTTGAAACATGGCTTTCACCAAAAATCCCAGACTCAGCGATTGCACTGCCAGGATATAATGTCTACAGACTGGCCCGCATGTCCAAAAGAGGTGGAGGTTGTGCAATCTACACCAATGACTATCTCATAGGTTGCCCCATCTCTATTTCTCTCCATGACTCCACTGTTCAGATCTCACCTATTAAGCTACTTTTAGGAGCACACAACAAAACCCTCACAGTAATCACAGTTTACATCCCCCCAAAGACCAAGGGAAGAGCCTCACAACTATTCTGGACTTCATCAAATCCCAACCAGTAGGTGCGGAGACAATTACACTAGGTGATTTCAATATTAATTGGCTCTCATCAGATGCTGCTATATCTCGGGATGCCATATCATCAGCAAACCTCTCACAAATGGTTCTCTCCACCACCAGAAAGAACTATAAAACAGGCACTAGTACCTTACTGGACTGGGTCCTTATCAGTCATCCCTCTCATATCGCCAGCACCTCTGTCCTTCCTGACTCACTAAGCGACCACTCACCCATTATATGTGAATGGTCAAATACATTCCATAAGCCCACACCCAAAGTCATCACTAGCAGAGTGCTCCCATTTGGACAGCTAAGACACCTTAAATCCTACCTCAGTCGGTTTGATTGGTCTCCCATTTTCCTCTCAACAGTTGTTAACACAGCTCTTGACCTCTTTATCTCCTCCAACGCGGCCTGTGACACCTATGCCCTGCCTAAAAAACGAAAAGTCAAAGCACTCTGCAACCCGTAGCTAACTGGAGAGCTACTTGCCCAGCTAAAGGCTCGAGACCACCTTTGGGCCCTGGCTAGAGACTCTGGCGCCCAGCATGACATACAGAACTACACATGTGCCCGCAATAACTGCACTAAATCCATACGGCTACTGAAAAATGCCTACTACAAAGAAGCTCTCTCAAACTCCTGGGGAAAGGGGTCAGATTTCTGGAAGAATATCAAAGAAGTTACAGGGAAACAAACTAAATCCTCCCCAACCATGCTAAATGTTGATGAGGCCATCACTCTGGATCCTCTGGTCATTTCGAACACCTTTAATGATGCATTTACTGATCTCAGCAGCGTCCTTCCCCCAGATTTTTTCCTTGACACTACCCATGCTATCCCCGATGATCCTCCTACCACTCTCCTGCCCTTCCGCATCAAAGAACTTAACCTGCACGATGCCCGAACACACATCATCAAAGCAATTTAAAAGTTAAGATCAAGTGGAGACTCGCTGGATCTAAAACTCCTAACCCTCACTATGAATGAGGTTCTAGTCCCATTCTCAATCTCTCCCTTAGCACTGGTCAGTTCCCTGACAAATGGAAGGTGGCTACAGTTACTCCAGTCCACAAAAGCGGGGATAAGACCTGCCATGCGAACTATCGACCGATTTCGATACTACCACCTCACTCCAAGGCACTCGAATGCACAGTATCCAACCAACTCACGGACTACCTGGACAAACACAATCTCTTATGCCCACAACAACATGGCTTCAGAAAAGGTCATAGCACCTCTTCTGCATTAGTGGAGTTCACTGGAGCATTGCACGGCACATTGGATATGGGTCACTTAACCGGGGCCGTATTTGTAGATCTGACCAAGGCCTTCGATACAGTCCACCATCGTCTGCTGATCCAACAACTCCAGCATTTAGGACTCTCTCCTGATACTGTCTCATGGTTCAACAGCTATCTGCAAAACAGATCTCAATGAGTCAAAATTGCTGGGACACTCTCAGACCTCAGACCGGTCCGATCTGGAGTCCCTCAGGGATCCATCCTGGGTCCGTTACTCTTCAGCCTTTTTCTTAACACGCTCTCGAAATCTTGCACCGAACAGATTATCCTCTATGCTGGTGACGCTGTTATCTTCTCCTCCCACAAGGACCTTGTGCTCCTGCAGACCAATCTTCAGCAAGGCTTTGCCGCAGTGGAAAACTGGTTCACTCATCATAAGCTTGTCCTCAATCATAAAAAACACAAAGTAATGCTCTTTACCAGCTCTCAAAACAGGTATAGATCTCACCCCCTAGCTATCTCTACCAGCAATAGCAACACTCTTGAGCAAGTGCAGTCATTCAAATACCTAGAGTTATCCCTGGACTCAAATCTCTCCTATGGGACACACATAGACAATGTTGCCAAATCAGCAAATATGCACCTAGGCCTACTTTACCGACACAGACAACACCTTACTGCAGAAGCACTGAAGATTGCCATCCAAAGCTTGGTGGTCTCCATCATTGATTATGGTCTTATACTCTATGGTTATGGTTCTGCCTCTGCCACTGCCCTGAGACGAATTTCAACATCATTTAACAAGGCCTGCAGGCTTATCTCTGGTGCTCATCGTCTCACTCATACATGTGACCCATATGCCCGATCTGGCTGGCTTCAACTTTCAAATCGCATAAAATACCAAACCGCATTATGCCAAAGAAAGTAACCATGGGCCTCGCTCTGCCGGGAGTCCAAGCACTGCTTAGTTCTAGACTAAAACCATGTAATACCAGGGGCTCTGAATACCAGCTCCTTCAGGTTCCCCGACGTCGCACCTCTCAGGGCCAAAGATCCTTTGCCTTCAGAGCGCCTAGCTGGTTAAATGCGCTCAATCCTGACATCTTCTCCACCACCACATGACTCATTCAAACATAAACTCTACCTCCACCTTACTAACTCTAGCTCCTGTGTAAAGTACCTATAATCTCCTCAGCCCTCTCATTTTTGTTCCCTCCAACTATCACCTACCACATCTCCACCCCCTCCTTTTCCTCTGTTACTTCTTTATTTCTTTTTTAATTTCACCACTCCTGACTCTCCCCCCTTCACCCCCCGCCTCTTCTGAGCCCTCAATGATCTTTCCCTTTTTGTTGACTAGTTTCAGCCTGCTCCCAGTTGATGACCATGCTCTTTGGCTGCAACTCCTGCCCTCTCCAACTTCACTCCTCAGGTTTATCTTCATCTTCCACCCTCCCTTCTATTTATCCCTCTGTTACTCTGTGTTCCCATGTATACATTCTACTTATTTTAGCTATTGTATTGATTTACCATTGTTACCTAATATGCCGACCTATTTATTGTTTTGTTCCTATTTCTGTAACTTGTATTGTATTTGTTCTCTGACGCGGAACCTTTGTAAAAGAGCCTGGCTCAAAGGTACTTGTAATCCTAGTCGTAATAAAATATAAATATAAAATATAAAATAACTAGGACTAGAAAGGGAGGCAGGAAGGGTGGTTCAGAGAGCCAAGATGCAGAAGGAACTGCAATCAGCAGAGGGTATTAGGAAAGGGAAGAAGGCTTTCTTCTGCTATATAAGCGAGAAGAAAAAATTACTCATCTTAGTAATTATGTTTCTTCTAGTGGAGTCTTGCTGTATTCTGACAAGTGCAGTTAGCCCCAGCCTTTAAACTGCCCCGGAGAACAATGGGTTAACTTTTCTATGCAGGGCATAGAATGTTGATCTCAAGCTCGGTTGGTGTCTCTGCCTGTTGTATTTTGGACTGCAACCGTCAGATCTTTACCAGCAAAAACTCACTAGGTGTTCTGTGTGAAAACTGTAAAATTTCTACTAGCCAACTGGCAGAAAAATAATCTTTTGGGTTCCCAAGGGAAGACTCAAGTCAGGAAACCCAAAACACAAAACCCAATTAAAACTGAAATAACATATCATCCCATGAGAACAGAGGGTGTAAGGGGGCACCCCTGGGGTGCCAACACTGCGCCTGCCCACCCACATCCCCAAAAATCCAGGTTCTGAGAGGGGAGGCAGGGGAGGTCAGAATACAGCAAGACTCCACTAGAAGAAACATAATTACTAAGGTGAGTAATTTTTTCCTCAAACAACATGAAGTCTTGCTGTATTCTGACAAGTGCAGACTACCAAGCAGTACCTCCATGGAGGAGGGACAGAACCTACTTTGGGAATAGGCTCTGAAGTACTGCTGTGCCAAACCAAGCATCACTCCTAGCCTGGATATCCAGAGAGTAATGCCTGGTAAAGGTATTTACTGTTTTCCAGGTGGCTGCTTGACAGATTTCTAAGAGAGGGATATCCCTGGCAGCAGCCAGGGAAGCAGCAGTACCTCTTGTAGAGTGAGCCCTCAGGCCTGAGGGTGGAATCTTCCAGTTTCTCAAACAGAATTGTATACAAGACACAATCCACCAAGCAATAGTTCTCTTGGTGGCAGGTTTTGCCTTCCCTACCCATAAGTGAGGAACAACTGGAGGAATCAAACCTGTGACCCTTGGTACGCTCTATGTAGTAGCTAAGGGCTCTTTTAACATCCAAACTGTGTAGCCTCCTCTCCCCTGATGAAGAATGATCAGTGAAGTAAACAGGGAGAGACACAGACTGATTCAGGTGGAAATCCGAAACCACTTTAGGCAAGAACTTTCTGTTAGTTCTAAGGACCACTTTATCTCTGTGAAAAGAGATGAAATCAGGTTCCACTAACAGGACTTGCAATTCACTGATACGTCTAGCAGAAGTAGTGGCTACCGAAAACACAGTTTTCCAAGTCAAGTACTTAAGCTCTGCTGAGGACAAAGGCTCAAAAGGTGGTTGCATAAGCTGAGTAATGCAAACATTAAGATCCCAAGCAGGAACAGGATCCCTAAAGGGGGGATTGGTATGACGCAATCCCTCGAAAAACTTACAGAATACAGGGTGGGATGACAGTGAGAAAGACTTGCCTACTGACAGGAAAGCAGAAACAGCAGACAAGTGTACCCTGACAGTAGCTGTTCTGAGGTCCAGGCTATTAAGATGGACCATACAATCCAGAACTGTAGGCAATTCAGCAGTATCTGGGGAGATATGCCTTTTGGAACACCAAATGCTGACTCTCTTCCATTTGGAGTTATAAGTCTTACTGGTGGAAGGCTTTCGAGAAGCTCTGAGAATATCCAGAACTCCCTGAGACAGATGCAAATCTGCAAACTCTAACTCTTCAAGAGCCATGCCTTGAGATTGAGAGACTGAAGATTGGGGTACCAAATCCTCCCCTGAGAGGAGGTTAACAGGTTGTAATTCCTGGGAAGAGACAGGGGAAGATGGACTGCTAGGGACAGCAACAAGGGTACCATGGCTGCCTGGCCCAGTCTGGAGCAATCAGAATCACTTTGCAAGGTTGTGACCTTATCTTGACTAGAACTTTGAACAGGAGAGGGATGGGGGGAAAAGCATACAGAAATTTCCCTTCCCAGTTCAGAATCAGAGCATCCAGGGAGACTGAGCCCAAGACTGGGGGTCTGCAACAAAATAGAGAAAGTTGGTGATTGTCTGGGGCTGCAGAAAGATCTATCTCTGGAGTGCCCCATCTTGAAAAAATCACCTTCAATAGCAGAGGATCCAGGGCCCATTCATGATGGCCCTGAGATATTCTGCTCAGTGCATCCGCTAGGACATTGTCCTTCCCTGGAAAGTGAACTGCTATCAGAGAGGTTTGCAGGGAATAAGCCAGGGACCACAACTTTATTGCTTCTGTGCACAAGGCCATAGACCGAGTGCCTCCTTGCTTGTTGATGTACCACATGGTGGTGGTGTTGTCTGTTCTGACCTGAACCACCTTGTTCTGTACTGACTGGGAAAAAGCTTGCAGCACCAGAAACACTGCCCTGAGTTCCAGGAGACTGATGTGTGGAAGAGATTCCTGAGGAGACCACAGTCCCTGGGTGGTGAGGTCCCCCAAATGGGCTCCCCAGCCTAGCAGGAAAGCATCTGTGGTAAGGACCACTGAATGAGACTGAGTGGCAAATGGAACCCCTTGCCTCAAATTGTCCTGATCCTGCCACCATTGCATGGTTTGGATTCGAGTTTGAGTCACTGGGATTAGTTTGGTAAGGGAATCCTTTCTTTGGGACCAAAAAGCTCTCAAGTGGAACTGAATATCCCTCATCTAGAATCTTGCACCTTGGACCACTGCTGTAGAAGCTGCCATGTGGCCCAAGAGCTGAAGGAAATGCCTTGCTGGTCGAGACACCCGAAGGCTGAATGAAGAAGCCAGCTCCATGAGTGCTCTTGCCCTTTCCAGGGGAAGGAAGGCTCTTGCCTTTACCATATCCAGCTCTGCCCCATGAAGGTGAGGAGCTGCACTGGTTCGAGAACTGACTTTGGTAGGCTGAGAAGAAATCCTAAAGAAACGAGCATTTGCTGGGTCACTTGCAGGTCTGACTTGACTTGGTCTGGAGACTGGCCCACTATGAGCCAGTCGTCCAAATATGGAAAAATGGAAATCTTTTGTCTTCTTAGGAAGGCAACAACTACTGCCAGGCACTTCGTGAAAACCCTTGGAGCTGAGGTTAGGCCAAAGGGCACTGCTCTGAACTGATAGTGGTCTGAGGGCAACTCGAACCTGAGGTACTTTCTGTGGGAGCACCTGATGGGAATGTGAAAGTAGGCATCTTTGAGGTCCAGGGAGGTTAGCCAGTCCCCTGGCCTTACAGAGGGAAGGATAATTCCCAGAGTTATCATCTTGAACTTTGGCTTTAAAAGATGTTTGTTCAGATATCTTAAGTCCAGGATGGGTCACCACTCTCCTGTCTTTTTGGGGGTCAGAAAGTACCTGGAGTACAGTCCTTTACCCCAGTGTAGGGTAGGTACTCTCTCTATAGCTTTTAAAGCTAGGAGAGAAGAAACCTTTGCCTCTAGGGCAAGGGTTTCCGAAAGATTTGCAGGTGGAAAAGATCTGGCTCTCATCTTTGGAAATTTTTTGAAGCTGAGAACCAGTCCCTGGCTTACTACTTCCAGGACCCACTTGTCTGATGTAACAGACATCCAGTCCTGGACAAAGTAGCCAGCCTGCCCCCTACTGGGATAGGAGAGTCGACCTGGGCAGACCCATCAGGGTGTCTGCTTGGCAGGGGCTTTAGGCTGAGGGGTGGATGCAGGCCTGCTCATCCCCCTTCTGCCTCTCCCTCTGAAGAACCCCCTCTGCGAAAAGGAAGAAGAAGAGGCCTTTGATTGGTAAAAAGGCCTTTGCAAAGGCCTGCCCCTGCCCCTAGACTGCTGCCTTTGAGGAGTTGCCTGCCTTTCCTTGGCCTCAGCACTCATGTAAGTGGTCCTGTACTCATCCATTTTCTTCATGTAATTCTCTGTCTGCTCCCCAAACAGAGATTTACCCACTACAGGAAAATCCATGGCCTTAGCCTGGGTATCCTGTGAGAGGCTAGTACATCTGAGCCAAGCCATTCTCCGAAGAGCTACAGATGTAGCCATGACTCTTGATGACACATCATTGGAGTCCACAGCAGCATGAAACTGAAATTTGGTGCCTCAGTCCCATCTGCAGCCACCTCCTCCAGCTCCTTGACAAGCTGGGGAGAAGCCTGTTTAGCCAGTGCCAGTACAGTGTCCCACCTGGACTTCTGGTATCTGGCTGTATAGGCCACATAATTCACCGCCTGAGTCCCAAGGAAGATGCCATGTACTGCTTTTTTGCCATGGCATCAATCTTCCTGGAGTCCTTGTCTGGGGGGTGTGATGCCAAGGGAATGTTTGCCTTATCGCAGGCAGCAGCCTGTACAACCCCAACATGGCTGCACTGCTGATAAAGGAACTCCGTATCTGAGCCTGAAAGTGTATACCTCTTGTCCATTCTTCTATCCACAGGAGGTATGGAATTGGGAGACTTTAGAATTTTTTGTGTCTGTTTCCCAAAAGATTTGTGGAGGGGAACAGACAGTCTCCTGGACTCTGGGATGTCCATCATCTCTACATAGTCAGGCTCCTCCTGATCCTCCACTGCCTCCTCCATAGGAAGCTGGAGGGTCTCAGCCACCTTTCTGTAAAACATAAAGTGGGAAGGGGACTCAGAAAGCCTAGAAGAAGAAACATCTGAAGGTCTGTCTGGGGAGATGTCTGGATCAATAGGCACATCCAGACTTTCACCATCACCATATTCATCTTCCAACTCTCCTTCCTCCTCAAACTCCGGTTCATAAAATTCTTCCAGGGTATAATCGTGAACTAGGGGAACCTACCGAACCGAGCCCCTGCCAAAAGGTGCCGGATCAGTCAGAACCAGGCAAAGCGATTCCACAATACGAATCGCTTTGGCTATTTCTTCGGCGGTCGGAATATGAGATTCTGGATCCGAACCGGACGATTTTTCTTTGCATTTCTTTTTTGCTGGAACCGACCCCTCAGGATCGGATCTCCTTTTGCCCGAAGAAGTATCGCCTGGTCAGAGGGCATTCTTCTGGTTCGGTCGAACCGAACCGGGCTGGCCATCCAGGTCAGCGGACTTCTCGGCCTCCCTTTCCCTCAGTCTACCTAATCTCTTTTCAAGGGTAGATTTGGGAAAATTTTGACAAATTTGGCAGTCTGAATCGAGGTGGTCAAACCCCAGACAATAAACACAGGTGGTGTGGGGATTGGCCTTAGCAAAGACCTTCCCACACTCACTGCAGTGTTGAAACCCAGTGGGCCCGGTTGTTTTCTTGGGTTTCTCAGACATGGCCAACCTAACCAAACTTACCCTTTTTTCCGAAACCGCCAGGCAAGACTCATAGAAACATAGACTTTGACAGCAGATAAGGACCACTTGGCCCACCCAGTCTGCCCATTTCCCTACCTACTGGATAAGCTGCAGATTCTAGTTAACCAACAGCCTACTTCCTGCCACCCCCCACTACAATTGCCTTGTGTCTGTCCCATGCATGTTTGAATTCCCCCACTGTTTTAGCCCCAACAACCTCCCCAGGAAGGCAGTTCCATGCATCCACCACTCTCTCCGTGAAAAAAGATTTCCTTACATTACCCCTGAGCCGTCCCCTCTCTATCTTTAAATTGTGTCCCCTTGTTCTTACACATCTCTTTTTCTGAAAGATGCTACCCTCCTGGACTTTGTTGATTCCCTTGAGGTACTTGAATGTTTCTATCATGTCGCCCGTCCCTCCTTTCATCAAGGGTATACACATTAAGCTCTCTCAGTCTCTCTTCATATGATTTCTGATGCAGACCCTGCACCATTTTAGTTGCTCTCCTCTGGACTGCTTCCATCCTGTCTATGTCCTTGCATAGATGAGGTCTCTAAAACTGCACACAGTACTCCAGATGGGGTCTCACCACCTGTCTGTACAGAGGGATAACCACTTCTCTTTTTCTACTTGTGATGCCCCTTCCTATGCATCCCAGTATGCCCCTGGCTCTCCTTACTGACTTCTCACATTGCTTACCAACCTTTAGATCCTCTGATATGACTACCCCCAAGTCCTGTTCCATTTTTGTTGTTGTTAGTACCTCCTCTGCTATTGTGTACTCTTCTCCTGGGTTTTTGTTTCCCAGGTGCATTACTTTGCACTTCTTTGCAACGAATCTAAGTTGTCATATGTCTCACCACTCCTCCAACCTTGCCAAGTCACTTCTCATCCTTTCTACCCCCCCTTGTGTATCAAGTCTGTTACAGATCTTTGTATCATCTGCAAAGAGGCATACCTTTCCCTCTAGACCCTCTGTAATGTCACCTATAAAGATGTTAAAGAGGACTGGACCCAGTACTGAGCCAAGAGGTACTCCACTAGTGACCCCCCTTTCTTCGGAATGTGTTCCACTCACTATTACCTTCTGTGTCCTGTTGTGCAGCTAGACTCCCCTATCGGTTCCTGACCGTGTCACGGGTCTTGGAAAAAAACGTACTAAAACCCGTTTTATTTAGAACAGATACGGACCGGTAACCACACACTAAAGAAAGATACAAAAATTACCTGAACGATCGGTTCAGCCGAACCAATCCAAACTTTTTACAATTTCCACACAGAAAACAGAACAAAACCTATCTAGTACTCAAGGTACCACAGACAGAGACTTGAACCGACTATGCGGAAACAAAATTTCGGTAGAAAACGGACCGAAAACTGACACTTCAACCGACTTCGAACCGAGCTGCAGGAGAAATCTCCGGAGCGACTGTTCAGTGAGGCGCAGTAAAGAATCTGGCGGTTGCAGTTCAAAATACAACAGGCACAGACACCAACCGAGCTCGAGATCAACATTCTATGCCCTGCATAGAAAAGTTAACCCATTGTTCTCCGGGGCAGTTTAAAAGCTGGAGCTAACTGCACTTGTCAGAATACAGCAAGACTTCATGTTGTTTGAAGACAGACAAGAAAGATGGGATCGTTACACTAAGACAAGGAGACGAGTGGGTGGAGGAGAAGAGGGGGGAAACGAAGTTAATGAACGAATACTTCTACTCTGTCTTTATGAAGGAGAAAGAAGGACCAGTGCTGACAGGGGGAAGAAGGGGGAAGGAGGACAGATGGGGCAATAGAAGGGGAAAAAGTGAAGAGAGGGTAGCTAGAATTGAGGACAGACAAATCACTAAGCCTGGATGGAGTATACACTACAGTGATGAGGGAATGGGCAGGGGAGCTTGCAGAGCCACTAGTGGACCTGTTCAGTTGTTCGCTGGATTCAGGCATGACACCGCAGGGCTGGAGAATGGCACACGTGGTGCCCTTCCACAACAGCGGTCCCAGGGATGACCCAGGGAACTACAGACTAGTCAGTTTCACTTCAGTAGTATGCAAGCTTATGCAGACCACACTGAAGGAACGATTGATAGAGCATCTAGAGGAACATTGGTTTCCAGAATGCAGGGCAGCATGGATTTATGGGAAGGAGGTCTTGTCAAACAAATCTGACAGACTTCTTTGACTGGGTAACCAAAACAGTGGACAGGGGCCAAGCTGTGGACATCCTCTACCTGGATTTCAGCAAAGCCTTTGACTTTGTACCCCACAGGAGGCTGAGCAGGAAGTTGGCGAACCTCGGAGTCAGAGAGAAGACGGTTCGATGAGTGGAAAACTGGCTAGGGAACAGGACCTAAAAGGTGATGGTGGAAGGAAGAGTTGTCTAGTACCAGTGTGGTCACAAGTGGTGTCCCACAGGGCTCGGTGCTAGGGCCAGTGCTACTCAAAGTTTTCATTAATGATACTAGGGATGGCATCAAGGGCAAAATGTGTCTGTTCACAGATGACACCAAGCTCTGTGGGAAAGCGGAATGAGCTGAGGGGATACTGGACCATAAAGAGGACCTAAGAAGACCTGAAAGGTTGTCCAGGATCTGGCAACTGAGCTCCAACAGCAAGAAGTGCAAGGTTATGCACACTGGAACCAAAAACCCCAGGACAGAGTACTACCTGGGAGGGGTCCAGGTATCTTCCATAGAGTAGGAGAAGGATCTGGGAGTGATGATAACGAGTGACATGAAGCACTCTACACAATGCAAGAAGGCAGATGCAAGGGCAAATGGAATGTTGGGTTGCACAGCCAGGGGGATCAGCAGTAGGTGACAGGAGGTGGTGTTGCCCTTGTACAGGTCACTGGTGAGGCAGCATCTTGAGTATGCGGTGCAGTTCTAGTGCCCTCACCTTAAAAAGGATATCAATCTGCTGGACACAGTCCAGAGAAGTGCTACGAAGACAGTTGCGGGACAGCAGTGTAAATCATATGAGGAGAGACTAAGGGCCCTAAACATGTACTCCCTGCAGGACAGGAGGGAGAGAGGAGACATAACTGAGATCTTCAAGTACTTGAAAGGGATTAATAGGGCGAACAAGGAGGATCTCTTCAGGCTAAGCTGCAGCACAGCCATGAGGGGGCACAGACTCAAGTTGGAGGGGGGTATTTAAGAGTGAGGATAGGAGACCATTCTTCACAGAAAGGGTGGTAACCAAATGGAAAGTGCTGCCAGAAGAGGTGATTTGATCGAGGATGGTGGGCAACTTCAAAAGAAGCTGGGACAGATATAGGGGAGGGTAAAAGTCATGGGGGGGGGGAACAGGAAAGGGATGGGAAGACCGGGGAAGGGAGAGCAGGGACACCAGCCTGAGCTGTGAACCCTGCATAATGAGCAGACTAGATAGACCGAAAGGCCTAATTCTGCTGACTTCTTCATATGTTCGTAAGTGTGTACATGTATAGTTAGATTGTTGAAATGTTTGCAAAAAGCTGTTTGGAACTCATGGGGTTAACGCTAAGACGCAGTTTGATCTCCAGAAACTCTTTTGCACTATGGAAATATTATGTTTCTGACATGAGTTGGCTACTGGAAAGGGGGGGGGGGGAGGACCCTGGACTACCAGGGAATGCATTTCTTTATTCAGGGATGGGATCGGAGGCCAGGGAGGGACCACTACACTATGGAAACATTTTTTTTTTTACCCGAGTTGGCAATCAGGGAGGGGCCCTGGACTACTGGAGTACATTACTTTTATTGGGGACAGAGATCGGAAAATGGGGAGAGGGGTTGGGGCCGCAGTACCTCCGCCAACCACTAGGGTTACACAGATTACTGCCAGTTTTTTGTCGGCGGTAATTTCTTCATGCAAGGAGCTTCCATAGCGGCCCTTGTGTAGAACAAAGCATGTGAATTGGACTGGGTGATATGGTGAATCCCTCACCTTTGTTGCATTCTGCCCCCTCACAACTTTGCCTATGGGCAAACTAGGGCTTTGATTAATCAACTTCTAGGCAAAACCAGTTTATGCTAAGCAAACTGGGTTTTATGCCTGGGAAAGTTTTGTGAATCTGACCCTGGTGCGAGCTTCTGCTTACATTAAATGTTCATATCTTCACTTCATTTCTTAACTTGTTTTTTTTTTTGCTGTAATTAAAAACAAAATCGTTGTTTAATGAAAATTATACATACATATTTTCTCACTTTACAAGCTTATTTTATGTCACTACCACCTTAAATGTTTTGAAAGTTACATAGGCTAAAACAGCTTTCAAACAAATAACTGCATGTTGTTTTATGGGTACCTGTCTGCATGGTAAGTTTCATGTTTAGGAGGTTTTAACTCACTGCATGGGACCTCACTGCAGTCTTGTTAGTGCAAAACATAATATAGGGTTCTTTGAGAAACCGATATACCTTGCCCATTGCACACTGTCTTCAAAATCATAAAAATGGGCCTGATAGAATCTTTCATGCCTACAACACCTTGAATATTGTTTACTCTTCCTCGTGATAAAATAGTTTCCCCCGCAGAGAGGATGCCGGCCACAACTGGCTCCCTCTTAAACTAGCTGATACTCTGATGTCGCATGATGTCAGATGTACTAACATGCTAAGATGCCAGCAGATTAGGCCTTATGGTCTAGCGTGTCTGCTCGGGATTCAGCACCCTTGCAGGGGTCCTCTAGCGCCTGCAAAAACCCTCCCCCCAGGCCACCCCATCTCCTGCCAGGGCCTCCCCCCCTCCTGGTTGGCATTTCTCATTTTCACCTTCCCCCAGTACCCAATCCCAACCTCTCTTAACGCTTCCACAGTAGCAGCTGCCACCAGGTCCTCAGGCAGTGCATTCCATGGTTCCACCATAACGTCTCCTCCTCTCACCCCTGAGTCTCCCCCCTTCCAGCTTCCAAATGTGCCCCCTGGTAGCTCCCCCCTTCTGAAAAACTTTATCCATCCTAACCCTATTGACCCCTTTTAGATACTTGAAGACCTCAATCATATCCCCTCTGTCCCTCCTCTCCTCCAGTAAATAAAGGTTGAGCTCCTCAAGATGTCATACTGGCATCCATGCACTCAACAGAACATCCATTTGGTTGATAAGCAGCTGACAACACTCGCAGCACAAGGTAGCAATGAGCAGAAGGGATTTCTGCCAGCCCATGGAACACAAAAGGCTGTAGTCAACGATGTGGGTTACATTTTCAGCACTGACATTATTTTAAGTGATCACATGTTGTTTAGTGCTACCAAGATGCAAGACAAACATCTCTTCATAATATAACAATTTAGTCAGTCCTTTGCAATTCTCCAAATATCGAGACAGATGTTCAGCTGGAGTGGGGTCCATCCGAAGAACATGTGTGAGTAAAAACAGTAATATATTGTATACATCCTGCATCTTGGTTTACATGCCACAGGGGATAATTTCAGAACATTACCCTTACTAACTGTCCTAAAATGAATGTAACATTTTAAACATGCAGTTTTCAGATGTATTCGCCTATAAAAGGGAATGCTATCATGCCCAAGTACACTGATGCTAAATTATGCTAAATAATTAGAATTGCTAGAGGACAGTAATCTATAAACCTCTTAGACCATATTCTGTTCACTTATTCTTGCCTAAAGATGTTCCATAACATCCACTGATTATATTAATTATATATTTCTATTGCCACTACTTTAACTTTTAACCATTTATATGCATAATGGCATTTCCTTTTACATATGACTTTTGTGTTATTAATTCCTCTGTCATGAACCCACTCCTGAGGGTCAGGTCCACTGACCTCACAGTGCCCACCCCTAAATGCAATCCATGACAGGGAGGGGGAAAACAGGGGATACCCTCTTCGAGTCTCTCTATAGTGCTCACTGGCTTCACA
Source organism: Neoceratodus forsteri (assembly GCA_016271365.2). NCBI lineage: Eukaryota > Metazoa > Chordata > Ceratodontiformes > Ceratodontidae > Neoceratodus > Neoceratodus forsteri. Next base: position 69,395,130 of record CM028136.1, read on the forward strand.
AGTGAACACTCGCCACAAAGTCCCAGGGTCCCTTCTTTACTCTGGATCAGGGTACAATACCAGTCTCGAGTCTTGTAGCCAAATGAGAACCATTTCTCAGTTGTTACACAAAGGGGGAAGATCCAGGCATTACAACCTTTTCTGGGTAGCATTGTAACCCTGATTCTGCCTTCTCCCACAGGCGTGCAATAACCTGGTTCAAATCCCTACAGACCCTTCTTTGAGACTTTCATACTCTCCCTATCTTTTATCCAGATTTTTCCTGTTACAGACCCTTGTTCAATTTGGCAGCCTATGGTGACACCCCTTAGCAATAACAGTTTAGTTACAGATTAATACTGAACCTCTCACAATCGCACACACAATTTTAAGAAAATCTCACTCAGGCTGGTTCTTTTAAAAACAAGATGTTTTTCCTAAAATAGTTACTAATCATACAGTTACAACTAAAAAGGTTTAAATAATTTTTTTTTGTCACAGCATAACACAAAAAAAAGTGGAAATGTACACAATACGCACTATACAGTTGTCTAAAGTTCTACCTTAGTTTGTAGTGAATTGAAGTCCATAAAGAGTAAGTGCAGTCTTTGGTTCTTAGTCTGTATGCTGTGGCAGTTTTGCTTCTCTTGTGGTCAGGAGAAAGTCCAGATGAAAAGTGTACCACATTCCCTGAGCGGAGGGCTTTAAATACCTTCTGTAACTTACAGTGTCATCAATTATCCCAGTTCTAAAGAAACTGGTCTATTTACCTGTGAGGTGAGTCAGAGCAACTACTCCATTTGGCCAGGAGATGTCAGTGTTCCGCTGTTTCCAAAATTCCAAGAATATCAAAAATCAAATCCAGTCACATATTATCAACATGGATATGACATTCAGAGTTACATACGAACATATGAATCTGCCAGGAGAAACAGACCACCCAGTCTATCAATGTCTGCCCGAGTGTGCAGCTAGCCCCCTAGACTGCAACTGCCCCAACCCCCTTCCCATCTGTTATTCCCATGATGGCCTCAGCCCCCTCCACCCAGACCCTCCCTCATGCTCTGCCCCACTCCCTCTTAAAACTTCCTACTGTCTTACATAATACCACCCCTTCTGGTAGAGTGTTCCATTTGGACACCACCCCCTCCATGAAGTAGTGCCTCCTCATCTCCCTCCTAAATCTTCTGCCCTCCAATCTTAGTCTGTGCCCCCTCATGTCCCTACCCCTCCTCAGTTTAAACACCCCTTCAGTGCTAGCTTGGTTTAACCCCCTCAAATAATTGAATGTTTCAATCATATCCCCCCATCCCTCCTCTCCTCTAGCGTGTACATATTCAGCTCATTCAGCCTGTCTTCATAGGCCTTGTCCTTCATCCCCTGTAACATTTTTGTTGCCCTCCGTTGCACAACTTCCAGTAAATTAATATCCCTCTTCAGATATGGCCACCAGTACTGCACACAGTACTCCAAGTGCGGCCTGACCAAAGATCTGTAGAGGGGCAGGATCACCTCCCTATGCCTGGATGAGAAATCCCTTGCGATATAGCCTAGCATCCTGTTCGCCTTAGCTGCTGCTTTCCTGCATTGGGCAGAGTTGTTCATGCTCCCTGTTACTAACACCCCTAGGTCCTTCTCTTCCTTAGTGATCCCCAGCCTCACCCCTCCCAACCAATAGTCCCTCCTTGGGTTCTTTGCCCCGAAGTGCATAACCTTGCACTTTTTCACACTGAATCCCAGCTGCCACTTCTCCAACCATACCTCCAGTTTTGTTAGGTCCCCTTGTAGTTGTTTCCATCCATCCTCTTCATCCATCACCGGCCCCATTTTGGTATAATCTGTGAACAGACTAACCCTGCTCCCAACTCCGTGTGCAATATCTGAGATAAAGAGCCCAAATAACACCGGGCCCACCACCGAGCCCTGCGGCACACTGCTTATCACTGGTCTAGGTGTCGAGAGCCCCCCCCACTACCACCCGTTGCAGCTTCCCCTGCAGCCAGTTTCTTATCCAGTTTGTCAGCTTTGTCCCTACCCCCACAGCAGTCAGCTTTGTCTCCAGCCTCCCATGAGGCACTGAATTGAAGGCCTTGCTGAAGTCCAAGTCAAGACATCTACAGCATGACCCATATCCAACTTTCTTGTCACCCAGTTGTAATATTCTATTAGATTGGTCTGACAAGACCTCTCTGAGATGAACCCATGCCGCCGCCCACCCTGGAGGTCACTGACCTCAAGGAACAACACCAGCCTCTCCTTCTGTATCATCTCCATAAGTTTACCCACTATGGAAGTGAGACTGACAGGCCAACAATTTCCTGGCTCGTCCCTAGGGCCGCTCCTATGTATGGGCACCACATGGGCCACCCAGCCTTTTGAAGCCCCAGTAGAAAATTTGCACCCGTAAGACAAAATTCACATTAGCCTGTCAGAATGGTCATTTGCTGCTCAAATCCTGGCTAAAACATCCTGGGCTTTGAACTGGCTTCCTTCAATTAAGTTACAAGGAAGATCCTGTGAGGTTTATGACTATACGAGCTGATTTTATGACCTCTGGGTCAGCTAGTCAGGAAATGCAATTAGCTTCTTGCCAAGGAAGCTGTTTTGCAGGTTACAGGACTATCAGCCATAAAAAAGGAAAACCATTCCCTTCTCTTCACACTGGCATTTACCACGTGGCATTTTTAAACATGTACAAGAATATAACAGAACAGAACATAACCTCACACATCTGCCCATCTGACTGGCAGGGGCATAGCTTGCCGGATTCGCTACCTTGATAGTGGTGTCTTCACCTGTTGTTATCCTTGTCCCTACACTTCTCAATCACCAGCATGCTGTCCAGTTAGTTTCTGCATTCATACATGTATTGGGCTTAAGGATGTTAAGATTAAAGATCCATCTCATCTATGGTCTACATTTTTAATATAGTTCCCTCTCTGGGGGGGGGGGGAGATCACCTCTAGTCCCCAGAACCTAAGTGCAGGACCTGTGTGACCCACTGCTCTAAAATATTGGGCCAACGGCGATTTTTCTTCCATCCTACGTATGCTGCCCTGTGTTTCTATATACATATTTTAAGGGCCCGACTGATTTTACCAATGTGTAAAAGGTTATATGGACACTGTAATACGGTCCAGCCCAGTTATAACGAATATCATTATAACAGATGTCTGCTTATAACGGATGCATACTCAAATCCAAAAGCTGTTTCCAATGTGTGGCATACAGAAAACCACAAACACACCATACATTACAGCCCCTGTATAGTGGACACTTAAACCATCATTACGGTTCTTCAGTCTGAGTGTGATGTGGCGCTAACGACCTGTTCTACCAGCCTGTTTAGCAAACATCCATTGTATTTAAACCTACCAGCAGTTAGTCATTAATCATCTGTTACCTGACACCACACAGAGTCTTACTGACACAGAATGTTGTCCAAGTATTCAGCTCAAACTCTTGCCCATAAGGTTGAAATCCTCAATGAAATTGACAAGCTGCCAAAAACGAGTGTTCATGAACTAGCACTTCACTTTGCTCTGCCGAAGTCCACACTTTCCATTCCAACCTGGTAAAGAAGAAAAAATTACTCACCTTAGTAATTCTGTTTCTTCTAATGGAGTCTTACTGTATTCTGATATTATGCAGTTAGCCCCAGCACTTGAACTGCTCCGGAGAGGAAAGAGTTAACTCTATGCCAAAGCATAGAACATTGAGCTCGAGCTCGGTTCAAACCTCTGTCTGCTGCACTTTGAAGTGTAACCATCAGATTCTTATGAGCTAACACTAACTAACTACCCCCACTATGTGGAAATTGTAAAACTACTAGCCAAAAGGCAACCAAATATTTTGGATCCCCAAAAGACTCAAGTCGAGAAATCCAAAACAAAAAACTAGGTAGTGAACAAATATAATTATCAAAAACATATAACATAACCCACTCCCCCTCTCTAAAAAGGGAAGAGTGCCAAGTACACCCCTGAGGTGCAACACTGCACCTGCCAGCCCACTTTCCAAAAACCAGGTTCTGAGAGGGGAGGCAGGGAGGAAGGTCAGAATACAACAAGACTCCATTAGAAGAAACAATTATTAAGGTGAGTAATTTTTTCTCCAAACAACATGAAGTCTTGCTGTATTTTGACATTATGCAGACTACCAAGCAGTACCTCCCTGGAGGAGGGTACCGAACCTATTTTGGGAATAGGATCTGCAGTACTGCTGTACCAAACATAGCATCACTCCTAGCCTGGATATCCAGAGAGTAATGCTTGGTGAATGTATGGACTGTTTTCCAGGTGGCTGCTTTGCATATCTCTAATAAGGGTATATCTCTGGCAGCAGCCAGAGAAGCAGCTGTACCTCTAGTCGAATGAGCCCTCAGGCCTGAGGGGGGTACTTTGCCTAGCTTTTCACAGCAGAATTGAATACAAGAGACAATCCACCTGGCAACAGTTCTCTTAGTAGCAGGTTTACCCTTCCCCACTTCACCATGAGGAACAACTGGAGGGAGTCAAACTTAAATGCCTTAGTATGCTCAATGTAGTAGCTAAGAGCCCTTTTAACATCAAAACTGTGTAATCTTCTCTTTCCTGAAGAAGAGTGATCAGTGAAGAACACAGGAAGAGACATGGATTGGCTCAGATGAAAGTCTGAAACCACTTTGGGTAAGAAACTCCTGTTGGTTCTAAGGACCACCTTGTCTCTATGGAATGAGATAAAATCAGGCTCCACTGACAGAGCTTGTAATTCACTGATAAGCCTGGCAGAGGTAATAGCTACCAGGAACACAGTTTTCCAAGTCAAGTACTTAAGTTCTGCTGAGGCCAAAGGCTCAAAAGGAGGTTGCATAAGCTGAGCAGTACAAACATTAAGATACCAAGCAGGAGTAGGATCCCTAAAGGCGAGATTGGTATGGAGTAATCCTTTGAAGAATTTACAGAAAACAGGGTGAGATGCCAGTGAGGAGGGCTTTACCACTGACAGAAATGCAGGAACAGCTGATAAGTGTACTTTGAGGGTAGCTGGTCTGAGGCCTAAGCCATTAAGATGAACCATGTAATCCAGAACTGTAGACAAGTCAACAGTATCTGGGGATATGTGCTTATTGGAACACCAAATGCTGAATCTTTTCAATTTGGATTTATAAGTTATTCTGGTGGCAGGTTTTCAAGAGGCTTTTGAGAATGTCCAAAACCCCTTGAGACAGATGCAAGTTTGCATATTCTAGCTCTTCAAGAGCTATGCCTTGAGATTGAGAGACGGAAAGTTGGGGTACCAGATCCTCCCCTGAGAGGAGGTTAACAGGTTATGATTCCTGGAGAAGATAGACTGCTAGGGACAGCAACAGGGGATACCAAGGCTGTCTGGCCCAGTCTGGAGCAATCAGGATCACTTTGCAAGATTGTGACCTTATCTTGACCAGAACTTTGAATAGTAGAGGAAAGGCATACAGAAAATTCCCCTCCCAATCCAGAAGTAGAGCATCCAGGGGGACTGAGCCCAAGACTGGGGGTCTGCAACAGAAGAGAGGAAGTTGGTGATTGTCTGGGGCTGTAAAGAGATCTATCTCTGGAGTGCCCCACCTTGAAAAGATCACTTTTAACACTAGGGGATCCACGGACCATTCGTGATGGCCCTGGGAAATCCTGATCAATGCATCTGCTAGCACATTGTCCTTGCCTGGAAGGTAGACTGCTACCAGAGATGTCTGTAGAGAATAAGCCAGGGACTATAATTTCATGGCTTCCATGCACAAGACCATAGACCGAGTGCCTCCCTGCTTGTTGATGAACCACATGGTGGTGGTGGTGGTGTCTGTCCTGACCTGAACCACCTTGTTCTGTACTGAGTCCGAGAAAGCTTGTAGAGCCAGGTACACTACCCTGAGCTCCAGAAGATTGATATGGAGAAGAGACTCCTGAGGGGACCACACTCCCTGTGCTGTGAGGACTTCCAAGTGAGCTCCCCACCCCAGGAGAGAAGCATCTGTGGTTAGAACCACAGAATGAGACTGAGTGGTGAATGAGACCCCTTGCCTGAGGTTGTCCTGATCCAACCACCATTGGAGAGCCTGGATCACAGTCTGAATCACTGGAATTAGTTTGGTTAGAGGATCTTTTTTCTGAGACCAAAAAGCCCTCAAATGGAACTGGATGTCCCTCATCTGAAATCTGGCCCCTTGGACCACTGCAGTGGAAGCTGCCATGTGACCCAGGAGTTAAAGGAAATGCCTTGCTGGTCGAGACACCAGAAGGTGAAAAGAAGAAGCCAGGTCTATAAGGGCCTTTACCCTTGCCAGAGGGAGAAAGGCTCTTGCTTTGACAGTATCCAAGTCTACCCCTATAAAGGTCAAGAGTTGCACTGGTTCAAGAACTGATTTTGGAAGATTGAGGAGGAATCCTAGAGAAGTGAGCACTTGCTGGGTCACTTGCAGGTTTGACTTGACTTGGTCTGGCGACTGACCCACAATGAGCCAGTCATCCAGGTGTAAGAATATGGAAATGTTTTGTCTCCTTAGAAAGGCCACTACTACTGCTAGGCATTTTGTGAACACCCTTGGTGCTGACGTTAGGCCAAAAGGCATTGCTCTGAACTGATAATGCCCTGAAGGCAGTTCGAACCTGAGGTACCTTTTGTGGGAGCACCTGATGGGAATGTGAAAATAGGCATCCTTGAGGTCCAGGGATGCTAGCCAATCCCCTGGCCTTAGAGAGGGAAGAATTATTCCCAGACTCACCATTTTGAATTTTAGCTTTATTAGGTGCTTATTTAAGTATCTTAAATCTAGGATGGGCCGCCACTCCCCTGTCTTTTTTAAGGTAAGGAAGTATCTGGAGTATAGACCTTTGCCCCTGTGAGATGTGGGAACTCTCTCTATGGCTCTGAGAGTCAGCAGAGATGAAACCTCTGCCTCTAGGGCAATGGTTTCGGAGATGTTTGCAAGTGGAAAAGACCTGACCCTCAGTTTTGGAAATTTTTTTAAGCTGAGGGCCAGTCCCTGGCTCACTACCTCCAGGACCCACTTGTCTGAGGTAACAGACTTCCAGGCCTGGAAGTAGTAAGCCAGCCTGCCTCCTACAGGAATTGGGGAGTCGACCCGGGCTGACACATCAGGGTGTCTGCTTGGCAGGAGCCTTAGACTGAGAGGAGGATGCAGCTCTGCTCATCCCCCTTCTGCCTCTCCCTCTGAAGAACCCCCTCTGAGGAAAAGGAGAGGAGGCCTGTGCCTGGTAGAAAGGCCTGTGAAAAGGCCTGTCCCTGCCCCTAGACTGCTGCTTTGAGGAGTTGCATGCCTTTCCTTTGGCCTGTGCACTCTTGTAGGTGGTCCCATATTCATCAATTTTCTTCAAATAATTCTCTATCTGTTCCCCAAACAGAGAATTCTCCATGACAGGGAAATCCATGGCCTTAGCCTGGGTGTCCTGTGATAGGCTAGTACATCTGAGCCAAGCCAGTCTCCGAAGAGCCACAGATGTAGCCATGACTCGTGATGACACATCATTGGAGACCACAGCAGCATGAAACTGGATTTTATATGCCTCAATCCCATCAGCAGCCACCTCCTCCAGCTCTTTGGCAAGCTGGGGGGAAGCCTGTTTAGCCAGTTCCAGAACAGTATCCCATCTGGACTTCTGGTATCTGGCTGTGTAGGCCATATAGTTAGCCTGCCTGAGTCCCAAGGAAGATGCCATGTACTGTTTTCTTAGCCATGGCATCCAGCTTCCGGGAGTCTTTATCTGGGGGGTGTGAAGCCAAGGGTATGTTAGCCTTATCACAGGCTGCAGCCTGCATGACCCCAACATGGCTGCATTGCTGGTACAAGTACTCCGTACCTGGGCCTGACAACATATACCTCTTGTCCATTCGTCTGTCCACAGGAGGTAAAGAATTTGGAGTTTTAAGTAACTTTTGTATCTGTTTCCCAAAAGATTTATTAAGGGGAATAGACAATCTCTTGGACTCTGGGATGTTCATCATCTCCACGTAGTCAGGCTCCTCTTGCTCCTCGACAGCTTCATCTAGTGGAAGCTGGAGGGTTTCTGCCACTCCTTTGTAGAACATAAAGTGGGAAGGGGAATCAGAAAGCCTAGGAGGGGAAACACCAGAAGGTCTGTCTGGGGAGATGTCTGGTTCCTATGAACTCATCCAGACCTTCTACACCATCATCATCATCATCATAATCTTCATCCCCCTCCAGATCCGGTTCATAATAGTCTTCTGGGGAATAGTCCAGAACTGGAGGAACCGACCAAACCGAATGCCTACCGGAAGGTGTCGGACTGGCCAGAACCGAATGGAGCGATTCAACTATACTAATCGCCCTGGCAATTTCCTCGGCTGTTGGACGATGCGGTTCTGGATTCGAACTGGCCAATTTATCTTTTTTCTTTCTTTTTGCTGAAACCGACCCCTCAGGATCGGATCTTCTTTTGCTTGAGGGAGTCTCGCCCAGGTCAGTGGGCACTCCCTCAGGTTTAGTCGGAACCGAACTGGGCTGGCCATCCGGGTCAGCGGACTTCTCGGCCTCCTTTTCCCTAAGCCTGCCCAATCTTTTATCCAGGGTGGCCCTAGGAAAATTTTTACATATCTGGCAGTCTGAATCAAGGTGGTCAAAACCCAGAGAGTAAACACAGGTGGCGTGTGGATCATCCTTTGCAAAGGCCTCCCCACACTCACTGTAGTGCTGAAACCCAGTGGGTCCAGTTTTTCTTTTGGGTTTCTCAGACAAAGCCATCCTAAAAACGTACCCTTTACTCGACAAAAGCCAGGCAAGATCCCCTTATCGGTTCCTAACCGTGTCACGGGTATTTGAAAAAAAAAGTTAAAAATTTGTTTTTGTTTTTTTAGAACCGATAAGGACCGGTACCTCACACTAAATTCAGAAAACCAAAGTAAATTTAGGAGAAAATACAGACAATCGGTTTAGCCAAACCAACTGAAAAATACTGCTTTACAATTTCCACAGAAAATAGCACTAGTCCACTACCTAAGTACTTACTGTACCGCAGACAGGGATCTGAACCGAAACCAAAATAAGAAATAACGGTTTAAAACCGTCATTTTTACTGCACCGAACCAAAAGCAAAGCAGAGATCTCCGGAGCGATTGTTCAGTTAGGCGGAGTAAAGAATCTGACGGTTACACTTCAAAGAGCAGCAGACAGAGGTTTATACTGAGCTCGAGCTCAATGTTCTATGCTTTGGCATAGAGTTAACTCTTTACTCTCCGGAGCAGTTCAAGTGCTGGGGCTAACTGCATAATGTCAGAATACAGCAAGACTTCATATTGTTTGAACAAACAACAACTTCTGTTGGAGTGGCATCTGAATCAAAATGCTGAGTGCAAGAGAAAACGGGAAGGAAAGGAGGAAGACATCGAGGAAGCACTGCTTCGCTAGTTTGTCAATGCTCGCAGTCGTGAAGCAATGATAAGTAGACTGCTGCTCCTTCAAAAGGCAGCACAGCTTGCAACAGCTGAAAACCCAGGGACATCTGACAAAGGGACCAATGAGACCGATGCTGAAGAGACGGAGAACCAGATGTGCCGGGGACAACCGCTGATGTGAGAAATGCTATACTCACTTCAGGAAGGCCTATGGAACAGCATCTAGATATCCAGCTGAAGTGGGAAAACCTCACTGCAACTGAGCGCATGTGGGCACAATATGCCCAGTCAAAACTGCACCACAGAACAATAACTGACTACTGCACACACAACCCCAACCCCAAAACTTAACACTCCTCTGAGCGGAATACAGTAAATGTTTCATGTTACATAAGCACTAGAGTGAAGTTTTAAAAAGTAAAAAATAAAAGCTATGTTTTAAAACACCCATAACAATCACTGCAAGTTAAATCCACAGCCACCGAAACGCAGCTCAGGGTGTTCAATAAGCATTACAGAAAATACACTAAGCCCCTGAGTGACCAGCATTTCAGTATAGTAGAAAAAAATTACTCACCACAGTAATCTTCTTTCTTCCAAGGGGTCCTTTAGTATCAGTAACTTTTTTGCACTTAGCTGGCTAGTTGCAACTGCCCTGGAGGTGTGCCTTTAAGAGATATTTAAATGAGCTTAGGGTCAAGCCAATCAAAAAAACAGGAAGGGGTGTGAGCTGAGAGAGAGCCGTTGAATGCTTCCGAATTTTTTTTGAGGAAAAACGTGGGCAAATGCCACAAAAAAGAATCACTAGAATTCAAAAAAACATGCAAATGTCCACAAATGTGGAAACAGAAACAGCAGCAACATGAGCTAAAAACTCATCAATAAGAAACTCCAAATTTGTAAAAGGTGACATAAAACCCTTCTCCAACAGGTAAACTGGAGAAGAGGGGTTGGAACTTACTGATGCGAAAGGTCCCCTTGGAAGAAAGAAGGTTACTGCTGTGAGTCATTTTTTCTTCTTACCCCAGGAGTCCTTTAGCATCAGTAACTTTTTTGCAGACAACTGAGCAGTACCAAGTGGGAGGTGGGCAGAGAACCTAATTAGGAAAGAGGCTCTGCAGAACCGCACTGCCAAATTTGGCATCAGATCTGGTCTGCACATCCAAACTGTAGTGTTTCACAAAGGTGTGCACAGATTTCCAGGTAGCTGCTTTGTAGACATCCAGTAGGGGAATGTCTCTTGCTGCTACAAGCGAGGCTGCGGTGCCCCTGGCGGAGTGGGCCCTGAGCCTCACAGGAGGTTGGTGACCAGCTTTCTCATAGTAGAATCTAATACAAGAGACCAACCAACAAGAAATAGTTGTCTTGGTAGCTGGTCTTCCTCTGCCTATATCTCCGTAGGTGAGGAACAACTGTGTGGAAGAGCCTCTGGACTGTCTAGTATGCTCTAGGTAGTGAAAGATGGCTCTTTTGACATCCATGCTTTGGAGCTTTTGCTCGCCAGGAATGGATGGCTCAGTAAAGAAAACAGGCAGAGTAATGGACTGGTTCAAGTGACACTCTGAAGCCACCTTTGGCAGAAATGTCCCATTTGTCCTGAGCTCAACTTTATCATTGTGAGAAATGATGTAATTTGGCTCAGTGCACAGGGCCTGTAGCTCTGAAATCCTCCTGGCAGACGTAATGGCTACCAGGAAGACTGTCTAGTTACAAACTTGATGTGGGCCGTGGACATAAACTCGAAGGGTGGATTCATGAGCCCGTCTATGCAACGTTTCAGGCTCCAAGGAGGAATGGGCTCCCTGGTTGGAGGCTGGAGGTGCAAGAGGCCTTTGAAAAACTGTTTAAAAATGTTGTGGGGAAAAAATGATTTTTTCTTTCCCACCGACAAGTAGGCCAAAACTGCTGCCAGGTGTAGCTTGAGGGAAGATGGTTTCAAGCCTGACGCCTGTAGGTGTACCAGGTAGTCTAGCAGCTGAGGGTCTGAAGCTGATAGGGGTTCGACCTTTTCACTCTTGCACCAGAGGGAAAACCTTTTCCATTTGGCTGCATAAGGCTTCTTAGTGTTCGTTTTTTTAGCCATCCTCAGCATCTTCAGGACCTGTTCAGAGTACTGTGAGGATGGAAACTAACTCCTCAAGAACCAGGCCTTGAGGTGAAGACAGTATGTCTGGGTACTGCACTCCCATCTGAGGAAGGGTCAGCTGCAGGACATTGAGAGAAGGAGAGGGTACCAGGCTTGCCTGGGCCAGTCCGGAGCCACTAGGATCATCGATACAGGCTGCTGTCTGAGTTTCAGCAAAACCCTGAATATGATAGGAAAGGAAGGAAATGCGTATAGGAACCTCCCTGACCAGTCCAGGATCAGGGCATCCAGAGGAAGTGTTCCCGGAACTGGGGGCCTGCAACAGTACTGAGGAAGCTGAGAATTGAGAGGAGAGGCAAACAGATCCACATCTGGTGTAAAATTGAGAGGAGAGGCAAACAGATCCACGTCTGGTGTGCCCCACCGCCTGAACACTGTGGCTAGTACTTGCTTGTTCAGTGTCCATTTGCGCTGGCCTTGACTGATGCAGCCTAGAGCATCCACCAGAGTATTGAGTTTGCCTGGGAGGTGAATAGCCGAGAGGCCAACTCCCAGAGAGAATGCTAGCGACTAGAGCTTCAGAGCTTCCAAGCAGAGTATTTCTGATCTGGTACCACCCTGCTTGTTTATGTAGAACATTGCAGTGGTGTCGTCCATATTAATTTGAACTGCCTGCCCTTCTATGCTGGGAGCGAAAGCTTTGACAGCTAGGAAGACTGCTCTGAGTTCCAAAAGATTTATGTGCAACTGTGACTCTTCAGGAATCCAGCTGCCGCTTACTGAGACACTGTCCAAATGAGCTCCTCAGCCCACAAGGGAGGCATCTGTGGTGCTCACCTTTGTGGGAAGAAGAGCTTGAAAAGGAGCCCCTGCCTGCAAATTTGCAGGGTTCTTCCACCACAGCAAGTTTTGGAGGAACTGCTCTGATACAGGTATCAACTTTGAAAATGTGTTGCTTCTCTGAGACCAGCAAGCTCTGAGGTAGGCTTGCAGGAGTCGCATCCTGTACCCGACCCCTGGGACTACTGCAGTCATAGAGGCCATATGTCCCAGAAGTTTGAGGAACTGTCTGGCTGATCTTGGCTGTCCCCAGGGCGAAAGAATCTGCCACTGAAAGGAAACTCTGAATTCTTTCCTGCGGGAGGAAAGCATATCCCTTCCGAGTGTCCAGCTGGGCCCCTATGAAGGTGAGCAGCTGGGTCGGTTCCGGGTGAGATTTCTTTAGACTTACCAGGAAACCCAGAGACTCCAGTGTGCATTCTGTGAGGAAAATAGAGTCCTTGACCTGGCAAGGAGACTTTGCTACTAGGAGCCAGTCATCCAGATGGGGGTAGAGAGTCACACCCAGTCTCCTGAGATGTGCTGCTACCACTGCGAGACACTTGGTAAAGACTCTTGGGGCTGAGGACAGACCGAAGGGCATGCGGCGAACAGATAGTGACCCGAAGGAAGTTTGAACCTGAGAAACTTCTTGTGAAATCTCCTTATGGGTACGTGGAAGTAGGCGTCCTTTAAGTCGAGGGAGGTTAGCCAGTCTCCGTGCTGTAAGGACTGTATGACCAGTGACAGAGTGACCATTCTGAATTTGTTTTTTTTCAGATGTTTGTTTAAATATCTGAGATCTAAGATAGGTCGCCACTCCCCAGTTTTCTTTTGTGTCAGAAAATACCTGGAGTAGAGGCCCTTACCCTTCTTGTGGGCGGGGACGCTCTCCACTGCTCGTAAAGTCAGAAGGTTTTGAACCTCCAATTCCGCCAGAAGGTTTTGAACCTCCAACTCCAACAGCGGTATCTGTGTTGGGGACAGAGGTCTTGGCACTTAGGTATGTTTGAAGTTTGGCATCTGCTTGAACTGTAATGGCAGACCCTTCTCAACTATCTCCAGCACCCACTTGTCCGATGTGATGAGGGACCAGTGCAGAAGATAGTGGGAGAGTCTGCCTCCAACCGGAAGTGGGGAGACGACCTGGACACTTAAATCAGGACTTTGATTGAGAGGCAGATGGCTGGGTAGAAGTGGCTCTTCTTTGGCCCCTACTGCCCCTGCCTCTGAAAGACCCCCTGTACTAGCCAAAGTCAGACTGGGGATAAGGACTGTAAGGCCTGGGAACAAAACTTCTGTCCCTACCGCCCCTGGGACAGGATCTCTGAGGGGTGGTGGGCTTAGGCTTGGATGAGTGGCTCTGCCAGGAGGCCTTGTACTCATCGACCTTTTTCATATAGTCAGTGGTTCTGTAATCAAACAACATATTTTGATCACAGGGAAAATCCACAGCCTTGTTCTGAGTGTCTGTGGTCAGACTGGTAGTTCTAAGCCAGGTGAAGTGTCTCAGAGAGATGGCATGGGCCATCGCCCTAGAGGCTGCATCACTGTTGTCATCTGCCATGTGGAATTGGTACATAGTAGCTTCCAGGGCAGTTTCTGATGTATCCACCAGTTCCTGCACCTCAGAATCTGATCCATTGCGGGCAATAGCCCGGACAGAGTTCCAAAGGGCTTTCTGATATTTGGCTATGAACGCCATGTAAGAAGAAAGTCTGAGAAGCAGGGAAGCTGTGGCATACATTTTCTTTGCTATAAAGTCAGTTCTCTTGGAATCCTTGTCAGGGGGAGAGGGGGACAAGGAGACTCCAGCTTTCTCACAAGCTGCATGCTGCACTATACTCTCATGGCTAGGGTGTGCAGACAGGAACTCGGTACCATTTTTTTTTTTTAATTACTGTTTATCTCCTCCTATGTCCTGTAGACCCTGACCCTTCGGGACCGCCAAGGAGTCATCCTCCTGCCTCTCCCACCCTACCCGTACTCACTTCCAGGTCTCCATGGAGCTGTGGCTTCCCCCAGAGCGGGGCGGGAAAGCACCCCGATACTGTAAGTTTTGTCAGACTGGAGGAAGTCGGGTAGGCAGGGGCACATAGGAGGCATGCTCCAGGCGCTCCTTCTTCCCAGCGTCTGCAGGCGTTTTTGCCCGTTATCTAGTGGAGGAGTGGCACGCACCCCTACGCTAAGGAAGCCTGTAATAACTGTCTGTATTCTGTTTTGTGATGGTTTCATTGTTTGTATACTGTACTCCCCCAGGTCGTGCTTGAAAATAGGCAGGATTATTGCCTAATGCATTTACCCGGTTACCAAAAGCTAAAAAATAAATAATTAAGAGCTCACTAAGCTCAGGGTGGACATGGCAATAGGACTTGATGGCATACATCCCAGGGTACTAAAGGACCTAAGGGTGGAACTAGCAGAGCCATTATCAGAATTGTTTAGTGAGTCTCTGAGCACAGGAGAGGTTCCAGAAGACTGGAGAAGGGCTCATGTGATCCCGCTCCACAAGAGTGGTAGCAGGGAGGAGGCAGAGAACTACAGACCAGTCAGTTACCTCAGTAGTGGGCAAGATTATGGAGGCACTCCTTAAGGAAAGGATAGTGCGACACCTGGAATCCATAGGAGCACAGGATCAAAGTCAGCATGGGTTTACAATAGGAAGGTCCTGTCAAACTAATCTCATAGATTTCTTTGACTGGGTAACCAGAGTGGTGGACCAAGGGGGTGCAGTTGATGTCGCCTACCTTGACTTCAGCAAAGCTTTCACTACTGTTCCACATAAAAGATTAATAAGCTGGGTAGGCTTGGGGTGGGTCAGAAGTTGGTCAACTGGGTGGCAAACTGGTTGACGGGCAGAAAACAGAGTGGTGGTAAACGGTATATAGTCAGAAGAGATGCAAGTCACAAGTGGGGTACCTCAGGGATCTGTCCTGGGGCCAGTCCTCTTCAGTGTCTTCATCAGGGACATTGCAGATGGACTGGAGGGTAAGGTTTGTCTGTTTGCAGATGACACTAAGATCTGCAACAGAGTAGATGATCCAGATGGGGTGGTAGAATTAGAAGAGATCTGGATAAACTGGCAAAATGGTCAGAAGAGTGGCAACTGGGGTTTAAAGCAAAGAAGTGCAAGATCATGCACATAGCGAAGAGAAACCCTGAAGCCACCTATAGGTTGGGAGGGGAGTTGCTGGCAATCACAAGAGAAGAAAGAGACTTGGGCATCGTCATCACAGATGACTTGAAACCTTCCAAGCAAACCACTAAAGCAGTAGGTAAGGCTAGGGGGATGTTGGGGTGTATTAGCAGGGGTATCACAAGTCGTAAGAGGGAGGTAATAATCCCTCTTTACAAGACACTGGTTAGGCTCCATCTGGAGTACTGCATGCAGTAGTGGAGGCCGCACCTGCACAAGGACATTAACAAAATAGAGGCAGTACAAAGAAGGACAACCAAAATGGTGCAGGGACTGTATCACAAAACATATGAGGACAGATTAACAGAGCTCAATATGTATACCCTAGAACAAAGGAGGGAGAGAGGTGATATGATCGAAACATTCAAACATCTTAAGGGCATTAACAAGGTGAAAGAGTCTAACATGTTTCAATATGAGAAAAACAAGAGGACACAGCATGAGATTAGAGGGAGGCCGATTAAGGGGTAACATGAGGAAGTTCTTTTTCACAGAAGGAAGTGGTGGATATGAATACAATGCAGGGCTTCAAACAGGCATGGGATAGGCATAAGGGAGCAATACAGATGAGTATGAATAGATAGGCCATTGACAGAGCAAAGGCCAATAGCACATTCATAAGGTAGAATAAATGGGCAGACTGGATGGGCCTTGCGGTTCTTATCTGCCATCAACTTCAATGTCTCTAAGCTCCTGTTTGGTGTATGAATGTTTAAACACATTTTTCTTGCTAGTGTGGCTGCACACTGAGCATCAGCCACACTAGATCATACCTGGCTGCAGGGGGAGCGGTCCATCACTAGATTCTGTAATCTTAAATTGTGATTTGACCATTTGGTCTTTGATGCTTTGCACTTGTTTTGCTGTAATGATAGGTCTGTTACTCAGTGATGCTACACACTGGAATTGCCCACTCCAACCAAATGCCAGTATTTGTGGATAATCATACTTATCTGTTTAAATTTCTCATTATATTTTGTCATGAACAGTACTCTATCTGAACACATGGAGGGCCTCCCTGACTCTAGTAATTGGTCCCTGCTCACATTTTGTATTCTCAAGTCAGCTTGTCTTAACATCCCTGCATCATATCCTCTTTCCCTGGACTGTGTTTGTATCTCTTCCTTCTGTATGGCAAATTCTTGTGGTTCTCCACAACTACTCTTAACTCACATCAGCTGGGAATATGGGATGCTTTTAAGTAGCCTTGGTCATGATAACCTGAACCATGTAAAGGGTGTTCCTATCCATACTTTTACAGAATAACGTTGCAAGTCTGTCTCGTTGTTCCAGTGTCTTGAGATCTAAGTATGATATTTCAGTATCACTATATCGCATGGTAAATGTCAAACTATTGTTTGTCCGGTTTAGGAATGTGTCAAATTCTTGTAACCGTCCCTCAGTTCCATGCCAGCTAAAGAACATATTGTCTATATATAGCGGCCAGGCTTCACTATATAGAAAGTATGGATTCTCATTCTGGTTTAGTATATGCTTGCTTTCAAATTCATACACAAAGGAATTGGCATACAACAGGGCGATTGTACTGCCCACTGCAATGCCCTGGATCTGTTCATAAAACTGACCCTCAAACTCAAAATAGTTCCTTGAAAGTATAATTTCTGCCAATTCCTGCAGTAGTTGGTTTTAGGTCTACTACCCTCACCAATGGTGTCCAGCATTTTCCCCGTACTTTGAATACCTGCCTGGTGCAGTACAGATATATATAAATCTGAACTATCAACTGTGATCAATATACAACCGTCTTCTATAATCCTTCTCAATACATTGAGCTTGTGTAGGGTATCTGTTGTATCTTGTACATTTGTGGACAGCTTTCCAACCAAAGGTTGTACATGAGAATTAATATACTGAGACATGAGTTCAATGATAAAACTGATGCCTGAAACAGTGGGCCTCCATGGGGGTCCCACCGATTCTTATGGAACGTGAGGATACTGTGACATGTTGGAATCCAAGACTATTCTTTTACCAATAGGTCTCCCTCCTATTTGTGCAACCACACTAAATCTACATATCCCAACACTCTATCGTATAACTTGTCTAATGCCCACATTTGGGCCACTTTCCAAAACTCTATAGTTGTTTTGCTCCTGTAATAACCTTAGACACAGTCATATACTGGGGTCCCTATCTTGGACCACTATACCTCTGCTCTTGTCTGTGGGCTTCACTATGATAGTAGTGTCCTCACTTGATTTTTTAAGTGCTTCTCTTTGTAGTTTAGCTGTTAGTTATGGCCTGGGAGTGTTCAATCAATCAATCAAATCTTTTTCAGTGAAGCGGAGTAAAGAATCTGACAGTTTCATTTGAAACTGGCCAGATAGAGCTTTGGTATAGCGCCCTTGCGCTGTGGAACTCCAGACTCTCTGGAGTTAACTCTTTCCTCTCCGGGGCAGTTCAGCTGCAGTGGCTGACTGCATATAGTCATAATATAGCAAGACTTCATGGTGTTTGAAAGAAAGATTATTTATATTCCTGTCCAGCAGAAACACATTACAGGCCTGGATGGAAATTCCTAAGCTATGGAGGTGCGCATAACAGTGTGTAAGCCTTAAGTAAATGCGGCAGAAGGGGGGGTGGTGAATAAGAGGGATGCAGAGGGTGCTAAGGGCAAGTGGGGCAGAGGAGGGGGGGAAGTAGTAGTGGCAAGGGCTTATCTGGATAAGCAGCTGGGACTAATATTGAAGAAGAGAGGAACAATAGTCAAGCTGTTAGGAGCGATAGAAGCAATTACAGATTTCAGCAAACATTTTGTCATAGAGGGTCTTAAAGAAGGCAGGACTGACAGGTGAGCTAAGTCTTAACAATTTTTGTATCCTGTTCCAGAGAGTAGGCAGGGCATAGCTTATGGCAGCCCTTCCAAGGCGAGTGTTGGCCCTTGGGACATTCAAAGAAATCAGCGATTGACTTCTTAAGGCATAGTTCCTAATAGGACTAACGGGGAGACAGTCAACAACGCATTGTGGGAGTTTATTGGTGAGGGCTCGGAGCATCCATAGGGCTGCATTTCTATATCGCCTGTATTGAAGGGAGGGCCACCCTATGGCTGCGTATAAAGAGCAGTGATGTGTGGAGTATGGGAGGCCAGTTATAAATCTCAGTGCTCTATGATACAATACATCCAGTTTTGCAAGATATGAGGCAGGGTAATGTCCATAAATGAAGTCGGCGTAGTCAATTAAAGAAAGGAACGTAGATTGGACAAGCTGTCTTTTTGTATCTGTGGTCAAGAGGTGTTTAATTCTGAAAAAGAGACCAAGCCTCTGCCTCAGTTTTTTCAGCAGTTCTTCTGTGTGTTCCACAAAAGAGAGTTTGTTGTCTAGCCAAATACCAAGGTATTTGAATTTAGTCACAAATTCAAGATTTTCTCCTAATAAAGTAGAGACTGATGGTAATGGACTAGCCACAGCAGAGTACGCCCCTGGGCCTGATGGTGAGAAAAGAATGGCCTTGTTTTTTTTTGCATTTAGTAGTAACGTTTTGCTAAGGAGCTGGTACTGCAGAGTATTAAAGTCGGCTAGTAACTCAGGCAGGCAGCTTCAGGAGATTCCTGGCTTAAGTAGAGCACCGTGTCATCAGCAAACAAGTGAATACTGGCATCTTTGATGCCTGCATCCAAACTGTTGATATAAATGGCAAACAGTAATGGGCCCAGTATGGAGTCCTGGGGGACACCTCTTTTTATCGGTTTAAGTGGAGAAATCTCTCCATCAGCCTTAATTTGTTGCTGTCTATCAGAAAGGTAGTCTTGGAACCATCCCAGTGCAGTTGAGCCAATGCCTATAGTTTTTAAGGTGGAGAGGAGCAGACAGTGGTCGACAGTGTCGAATGCCTGACTGAGGTCCAGAAACACAGCACAAACAAATTTTTTGTTGTCTAGGTCCCGTTGACAATTATTAGTAAATTTTGCCAGTGCCGTAATTTTACTATGCTTAGCTCTAAAGCCAGACTGCATTGGGTTGAGTAGTCTAGCATTATCTAAGAAAGATCTCACCTGCGCATCCACATTTTTTTCCAGAAGTTTTGAAAGTATGGGAAGAAGGGAGATTGGTCTATAGTTATTTAGGTCACAGGGGTCCCCTGCTTTAAACAGGGGAATGACGTGAGTAGTTTTACTTGCCTTGGGGATGGAGCCTTGTGCTAGGGACAGACTGAATAGGTGTGTTATAGGTGTAGCAAGTATATGGTATGCTATTTTCAAGAAATATGGGTCGAAGGAGTCGGCTCCAGCACTTTTTTTGGTATCTAGTCATAGAAGAAGATCTTCAACTTCTTTTATGGTGGTAGGAGAAGTCCATGTTATTGCTACTTTGTTCTGAAGGCTGGGTGTTGGTCTGAGGAAGAATGCTACTTACAGGTGCGTTATCAAATGCCAGGCCAGCAGTGGCAAAGTGATTGTTGAAAGCCTGCAGTATCTCTAATTTATCGTTAATGATAATATTATCAGTGGTAATTCTGGAAGGAAGCGCACTTCCTGGAGAGTGGCCAGATAGCTCTTTTATGGAGGACCAAAACTTGGTAGGGCAGTTTGACGCAGAGAGTAGCTTGGTTTGATAAAAGTTGGCTTTGGCCTCTCTGACCAACTTAGTAAAGACGTTTCTAGATGCCCTGAAGAGACACCAGTCTGCGTCAGCAGGCAGTGGTTGACAGTGTCGAATGCCTTACTGAGGTCCAGAAACATGGCACAAATGAATTTTTTGTTGTCTAGGTCCCATTGCCAATCATTAGTAACTTTTGCCAGTGCCGTAATTGTATATGCTTAGCTCTAGCTCTGTGCTGTGATTTCAGGCTCCGTTAGTCTTCTGTTACTAATGTTGAAAATAGGATTATTTGGACTGTATGCATTTTCCCCCCTCCCTCATTGCATTCTCTGTGCTTTGTGGCTTCCACCTCCTATTTCTCCTGTTGCCCCCACTTCTGCTACCCCCTCCATCTGTCTTCCTCCCTAGAGATCTACTCATTAGAGCGTACCAAGCTTCCTGTTCTAGTTTCATGGACATGCCTGTTTGCTGTGATTGTATGCATCTGACGAAAAAAGGTGTCTCCCTGTGACTGCTTTTGGCCATCACGTGTATAGCTGGTACCACTGTCAGTGCTGCTCTCAGTGGTATAAGATATTTAACTGCATATTTCTTGTAGGTATACACATGATTATCATGGAAGTCTACAGTGCCATGATGACGTTTCATGATTGTTTTGTTGCTTTAATCTATTCTCATACTCTGACAGTTTTTGTTTTATATTGTCTAGATTATTTTGTGACTTCGCCTCTTCTATTCTTAGTTTTAAAGCATCTTATTCTAGTTTTAGTTCAGCCATGAGCTTTTCCCTTACTTCTATGACAGCTTACATCACAGCAGATATAAAATCACAGCTTGCACAATTTCTTATGTTGTCCCATTTGGTAGTAAGTTTTAGCAAATTAATTCTAAGATTTGGTTCTACGTTAATGCGGAGACCCCTTGGTATCCTCTGGTACTCAAGATACTGCGTCAGTGTTAGCCTACGCCTTTCTAAATGGAATTTTGTTTTGTTTTTTCTATCTTCTGGGCTATAGTACACATAGTCTCTCCCATTTGGGAAGACAGATCCCAACCCCCCCCCAATGGTTTGGAAAAGACTTTTCTTTCTTCTTCTTCAGAAAAGGCAGTAAAGTACAATGCACTTTGAACATTATGTCCAATATCTGAAAATTCCTCTTTACTCTGACTCGCCATGGTGTCTGGAATATATTGCGACGACACAGTAAACACGCTGCCCAGGCTATTTATGTGTACACTGCTGGTATTGCAAGAGATACACAAATTATGTTACATCACCAGCTTCCACAGATACCCACTTCACCTTCCCAAAGTGGGCCTATAAACAAAAATAATAGTTCTGTGGGTGGTGGTTCCCTTAGGGATTTTTCTTAACTGCCGTCAAAGGTCCTCACAGTCACAAAATAGCAGAGGTGGGGGTACACAGTTGCTTCTAATAATGAGCCACTATGAGACAGATACTTTTTTAGTCATCTTGCCTCAACTTTTTATATTACTCTAACGTTTTGCTCTCTCTTAAGCTTTTTACACATTACTATGTTCTGATCTAACTGAAGCAGGGAAGAAACTTGAGGTACTGCAAAAGGATTTTCAGGCTCAGAAACTAACTCCTGAGGCAGAAGGGAAAGACCAATTGTAAAACTGGGACTAAAGGTTCTAAATTACACCCACTGAAAGTTGCTAATTTTTGCAGTAATACTTGTAAAACAATGACCTTCTATTTCAAACTTACTTTTTTTTTGTTACTTGACTCAGAAAGTTAATGTTTTCGCAGCTTTGTTCTCAGAAATACAGTACATTCAAGCACTAGGGGCGGGTGCATAGGGAATAGAGTGCAGGAGAGTACTCTGGGGTCGCATAGGGACCCTGGCAGATGGGGCCCAAAAGGAGGATATTACGAAGGAAGCAGGCAGGTAACTGGGGACCCTCAAAGACAGGGGCCAAAGGGAGAACATTCTCAAGGAAGCAGGCAGATGGCTGGGGCTGGACAGAAGGAAGCAATGGGGGGAGGTGGATCGGACCATAAGCTCAGTAACCGCTTCAATTCTCTTCTTCTGCTTGAGGATGAGGGGGGTGATGTAGCCATGACAGGCGGTTAGAGATGGAAAGGGAGTAGGGGCAGGAGGCGGGGGCTGGATAGCAGGAGGAACGGGGGGAACTTGGAATGCGGGAAAACAGGAGGAGCAGGGGATCAGAGCAGGAGGATGAGGGGGCAGAGGGAGGAAAAGGACCAGTTGGGAGGAAAAGGCAAGATACAGTAAAGGGAGCTGAGGGTTTAGGCCAGGGGAGCACGACAAGCAAGGAGGGGCTGAACAGAGATGGGAAGGAAGGGAGGACGAGCCAGTCTAGTTTACAGCAGATGGGGGAGGACCAATTGGCAGGCAATGCTTGGTGAGGCAGCAGGTACAGAAGGATACTCAGGAGGACAAGAGGCATAGGATCGGAAAGGAGAGGGGTGGCCAGGGTAAATGAGGAGGGCATGGCAGGTGGCACCCAGATAGGGGGAGGAGCAAGGAGCCGGCTGGGTGGAGGGGCCGGTAGAAAGGATGAGGGACATGGAAGGGGGGGAAAGGAGGAAAAGGGGCGGCCAGAGTGCTCCTGTTGGGTGATTCCATGATCAGGGGGATCAAATGGGATAGGGAGGGAGAAGCCTGCCCAGTTAGAACAATATGCTTCCCTGGACTAATGGTGCACAGGGCCAAGCATGAGGTATATCAGCTGGCAAAGGATTGTGGAGGTTCCCCGGACATACTGGTCCATCTGGGTACCAATGACATTGAGGGAAATAGTGAGCTAGAGATACAGTCAAGGTTCAGGGAGCTTGCCAGGGTCTGTCATGATATAGGATGCGCAATTTCCTTCTCAGAAATCCTGCCAGTGCCAAGGGCTAGTGGGGAACACATGAGGAAGATTAGGGTGATAAACCAGTGGCTCAGGGAGTGGTGTGGGGCCAGAGTGTATGGGTTGATGGGGGATTGGGGGAGACCTAGGAGGATAAGGTGCTGTATTCTAGAGATAGGCTCCATCTCAATTCGGAGGGGAAGGAAATCCTTAAGTTGAAAACAGAGGGGTTCATTGGTGAAAGGTGGGGTTTAAACTTGTGAAGGGGGGAGGGATGGGAGAAAGGGCTGTCGAGGGGGGTCCGATAAAGGAAAGACTCTGTCTCCACCCCCACCGGGAGCTGGAGGAATGCAGGAAAAGGCCGACTGGTAAAGTGCGGACCAGGGGAAGACAGAATCCCCACGGGAACACGAGCAGGGGAAATGGAAGTATAGGGAAAGGGTGGAAGGTAGTCCTACTAAATGCCAGGAGCTTGGGCAATAAAATGCTTGAGCTCCAGGCGATGTTAACTGAGGGAGCAGTGGATGTGGCAGCGGTCACTGAGACCTGTGTCACCGCAGGGCACAACTGGGACCTGAACCTGGAGGGTTACACTATGTTCAGGAAGGACAGGGGGGAGGTAAGGGGAGGAGGGGTAGCAATAAATAGTCAAAAACTGCATTGCCACAGGAGGAGTGGAGGAGGCGAAGGGAACAGTGGAGGCGATTTGGGTCACCTTGAAAACAAGGGGGGGGGCAAGAGAGTACAAACAGGAGTGGTGTATAGACCCCCTGCGCTAGGGGAGAAGCTGGAGGAGAGTCTGGTGGCAGAGGTTGGGAGACACTGCAGATTGGGAAGGGGAAGGGTGGTGGTGTTGGGGGACTTAAACATGCCAGGAACAGACTTGGCGACTATGACATCCTCTGTGACCAGGGAACAGAGGTTGTTGGATGTCTTTCAAGATGCGTTCCTAACTCAGCAGGTGGGGGAACCGACCAGGGAGAAGCGGATACTGGATGTGGTCCTGGCAGACAGGGACCAGACTGGGGGCCTGTAGGTAAGGGACCCGTTGGCAGGGAGTGACCATGCCATGGTCTGGCTCTGCCTGAACCTAGCAGGGATAGAAGGCTGCACAAAGACGGAGGTAACTGACTTCAGGGGGGCGGATTTCAAGGAAATGGGAAGGATCCTTAAGGAGCACTTGGATGGGATTGGGCCAGACATGGAGGCTGACAGTAGGTGGGAAATCATCAGGAGGGGGGTGCAGGATGCTACCAGCACCTGCGCAAGAGTAAGATGAAAATGCGGTAGGGCCCGAAAACCCTGCTGGTGGACCAGAGAGTTTCAGGAGGTGGTGAGGGGAAAGAAGGCGGCCTATAGGCAATACAAGTGCTCAAGGAGTGAAAGGGACTGAGGGGAGAACAAGCTGATGGCCAGAAGGGCCACTAGGGTGGTGAGGGCGGCTAAGGCAAGGAAGGAGCAGAATTTGGCCAGGGAAATTAGGAGAGGGAACAAGGGGTTCTTTAGATACATTGGGGAAAAACAAATGGTGAAGGGGCAGAATAGCAGGATTAAAACAGGGGAGGGATGGGCACAAGACCCGGGGGAGTAGCTGAGGTACTAAATGAGTACTTCACCTCAGTTTTCACCAAGGAAAATGGAGGGGCTGCATCATACATGGGAGGAGATGGTGAAACTGAGGAGGGGAGGACCCTCACCGATTGGCGGGTCTGGGGAGGGGGGGCATCACTGGCAGGTGGGGGGAAGGCAAAGCAGGGGTAGCGAAGGTGGAAATCACAGCAGAGAGAGTGAGGGAAGACCTCAGGTCCCTTAAGATGGAGAAAGCACCAGGGCCAGATAAATTACATCCCAGAGTGCTGAAGGAACTGGCGGATGTCCTGGCGAAACCCCTGGCGGAGCTCTTCAGCATCTCTCTGAGGACAGGGTGGGTGCCCCAGGACTGGAAGGTGGCGCACATAGTGCCTATCCACAAGGGGGGGATCAAGGGAGGTGGCAGGGATCTACAGGCCCGTCAGCCTGACATTGGTGGTGGGCACGGTGACGGAGGGCATTGTCAAGGCGAGACTAGGGGGGTCCTGGAAAAGTTGGGGGTGCCTGGACGATAGACAGCATGGATTCGTCCTGGGGAAATCGTGTCAGACAAACCTTGTGGAGTTGTATGACTGGGTGATGAGTGCCTGGACCTGTAGACCAGTGGACGCCCTCTTTCTTGACTTCAGCAAGGCGTTTGACTCCTATTCCTCACGGGGAGGGGGTTGTTGGATAATCTGGGTGAAATGGGGGTGGGGAACCAGATGATCAGATGGATAGGCAATTGGCTCCAGAACCGGACCCAGAGAGTCGTGGTTGGCGGGATAGTATCATCCCCAAGGAGGGTCATTAGTGGAGTCCCTCAGGGATCGGTCCTTGGGCCCCTCCTGTTCAATGCCGACGTCTCTGACATAAGGAAGGCTATCAGGAGTGAGATGAGTCTCTGTGCGGATGACTCAAAACTGGGGGTGGTGGTGGATGGGGAGGAGCAGAGGGTGGCCCTACAGGGGGACCTGGAGGCTCTGGAAAGGTGGTCTAGAAAGCGGAAGCTGAGGTTCAATGCAGGGAAATACAAGGTACTGCACCTGGGAGCCAGAAACCTGGGCCAAGTGTACACCCGGGGGATGCTACAAGTCTCGATGGCAAAGAGGGACCTGGGGGTTGGGGTGGATGTCAAGATGAACAACTCGGAGACTTGTAGGAGGGCAGCGGCAAAGGCCAACAGGATGCTTGGATGCATCGCTAGGGGGATCACCTCCAGAAGGAGGGAAGTGATACTCCCACTGTATAACTGCTTGGTGAGGCCGCACCTCGAGTACTGCATGCAGTTTTGTAGGCCACATTTAAAGAGGGACATTGAACTCCTGGAGAGGGTCCAGAGGAGGACAACCAAAATGATTTGGGGCTTGGGGGATAGGACCTATGGGGAGAGGCTCGAAGAGCTAAATATGTACACATTGGAAGAGAGAAGGTACCAGGAGACATGATAGAGGTCTTCAGGTACATGAAGGGGGTAAATAGGGGAGGAGCAGTCAGGGTGCTCCGAAGGAGCAGGGGGCAACTAGACAGCATGGGTGGAAGCTGGAGGATTCAGGGGAGAAAGGAGGAGGTGCTACTTCACTGAGAGGGTGGTGGAGCCATGGAATGCGCTGCCCAGGGGCTGGTGGAGGCAGAAACGGTGGAGGGGTTCAAGAAGGGGTGGGACAGGTACAGGGGAAGGGTTCTGGAAGCAAAAACCAGTGCAGCAAGAATATCTGGGACTGGGAAGGGAGAAGCCAGAGAGGGAGAGGGGGCAGCATGTTCAGCTCCCAGGGTGGGCGCTGACCAAACGAGCAGACACAAAAGACCATTAGGCCTATTCTGCTGGCATTTTAGCATGTTAGTATGTTAGATGATCTCTCACGTCACTCCTATGACATGATGTAATTCAATGTAGTTACATGGAGGTAGAAGAGCATGTTTCAACTGAATTACCCATTGGGCACAGATGTGTGCAGGAGACGGACATTTGAAGTGGCGCTGGTTGTCTAGTTTTGGACACTAGTTCCAGATTCACTGGGGACACTTCCCTCTCAGTGCCCGGCCTGTTCAGAAGGAGAATTTTCCACTGTAGACCCAGGAAACACTCAACTGCCCTGCTCTTAAGTGTAAGTACTTGTAACACACTTAGGTAAATGCTCTTTGGAAGCAGAACAAATGGATATATGTTTGTCAATAAAAACAGTTACGAACAAACACAGAGAGATTTACTGAGATAAGTGGAAAATATGTACAGTAGTTACAAAGAAAAAATGGGACACGGCTTATACTAGAACAGGAAATAAAAGCTATTTAAAAAAAGAACAGATTACAGACATAAAATCTAAGTAACAGTCTAGTCTAAACTTACCTCACTTAGCCAAAGAAAATTAATCTCTAGCAACTGGTTCCCAAATTTCATTAGTAAGTTATTTGTACTCCTCAGTATTCCACTGAAGATGACTCTGGGGACTAGGGTCACAGACCAAAAGTCTCCCTGTCCCAGCTCCCTCAATGACATCAGGGCCTTGGCCTATAAGTCAAAAACTCCTTTTGTGTCGACGAGCCTGCCCCCAAGTCTAGACTTGGGTTTACTTATTACAAGCTGGTCAAAACTGAAATCAGCCTTCCCATTGTCTTGGTGAGCCAGGTTTTGGATTCAAAATGCGTCCACTGTCTTGGCCATTCTGTGGTGATCAGCATGGGCTCAGCTCAATATACTAACAACTCCCATCTCTCACCAGGGGTCCTGGCTTCCACACACACACACACACACACACACACACAGGATGCGAGATATCCCTGCATTATGGCTGATGTAAACCTTTGTAACCTTGTAGAAATATGCCCCATCTTCCCCATAGCAAGAAATAGGTGGAAGAAAAACTGCGCACACACGCACACATATATAAAATCACACATACTCCCATAATACAAAGCATCATGGGCTGTATATGCAAATCACCACAGAATATTATGTTGGTTCAACTTTAAGCAGAAATGCATGGTGCCGAAAGGCCTCTCACACAGCCTGCAAAGCGTGACAACAGAAGAAACATACACGTGTTTCGTCCTACCAGGATCAGTTACCAGGAGGCACCCTTTGAAGACTGTGTGAAAGGCCTTTCGGCAACATGCATTTCTGCTTAAAGTTGAACCAGCATAATATTCTGTGGTGATTTGCATATACCACCCGTGATGCTTTGCATTTTGGGAGTATGTGTGATTTTGTATTTCTTTGAAACGTGGCTTCCCGGCCAATGTCTTCTGGGGTAACCATTGCCTCAGTGCTTGTGCACTGAGGTTCTTTGTCCATATAGATATATATATTTATACACACACACACATATATATATATGTATACATACAGAGGTGTCAAGGCAGGATGAAGCACAGAAATGCTGCAGAATATCACACAATACTGCAATTTACTGCAGGGGCCATTGTAAGTCAATGGCAAGTAAGCCCTTTTGTCATGCAGGATTTTGTAACAGGTCATTACTGCAAGTTCCTGCGCTTCATTGTGGCTGACACATCTGTATATATATATACACACACACACACACACACACACACAGACACACACACACACATACATATACATATATATATATTCATGGCAAAAAACTCCGTTTAATGCATCAGTTAGGGTTGTTCCACAGTGACAAAAGCAAGGAAATTCGATGTTAGGGTTGCCACCACCCCTTGCACCCCACCCCCACCAACAGGCACTGGGGTGTGTGTTGGTTTCGTCAGTCCTAAGTCTCACCCCATCCCATGTGTAAACAAGCTGAGGTGGTGCAATGTAGGACAATGGGTGAGAGTTAGGACTGACGACCCCAAGCACACCCCGATGCCTGTTGGTGGGGTGCAAGGGGGGTGGCAATCCTAACATCGAATTTCCTCGCTTTTGTCACTGTGGAACAACCCTAACTGATGCATTAAACAGAGTTTTTTTGCCATGAATTTCCCTTCTTTTTGAGAATGAAGACTATAAATAGTGAATGGAATGTGGTGATTTTTTTGTCACATAGTAATGGTAACTAAAGCAAACGCAAGCGCAACAGTAACGTACATGGTGACGCAAACGTAAATGGTAATGCAAACGGTAAGAGAAACGCAAGCACAAACATTAATGAAAACAAAAATGATAATGCAAACGGTAATGGCGACAGAAACGCAAATGGTAACGTCAACAGAAACGCAAATGGTAAAAGAAATACAAACAGTAACAGAAAGGCAAACAGAAATGTAAACGGTTAAGGCTACGGCACCAGAGAAGGAAACAGTAACGCAAATCGACAACAGACACGCAACCGAAAATGCATATGCTAAGGGCAACAGAAACGCAAACGGTGACGAAGACATAAACAGTAACGGTAACACAACTGGAAATGCAAACAGTTACAGTAACAGCACGATGATGGCAAAGCGAACAGTAATGCAAACGGAAATGGAAATGCAAGCGCTTATGGAAACGCAAATGGTAACGCGCACGATCATGGTACCGCAAATGCTAATGGTAACAGCAACAATAACGCCAAAGGAAATGGAAACAGAAACGCAAACGTGTATGGAAACGCAAACCGTAACGTGGACGGTGACAATAATGCAATTGGAAACACTAATGGTAACAGCAACGATGACGCCAAATGAAAGAGAAATGCAAACGCAAATGGAAATGCACACAGTTGACGTAAATCAAAACGCAAAGAGAAACAGTAGTGAAAACACAAATGGTAACAGTAACGCATATGCAAGCGCAAACAAAAATGCAAAGGGTAACACACACAGTGGCGTACACGTGAACGCTAACGCAAACGGGTACAGAAACACAAACGGAAATGCTAACTGTAACAGTAATGGAAGCACACCCTGGTCCCCCCAACAGCTCCATAGAGAAACACAGTGAGTACAAAGAATGTATGCATAATAATGGGCCTCGAGCAGAAAATTAGCACTTGGAATACTAAATTGCTCATATCTCAGGATCCGTATTACATAGAAAAAAATTAAAATGTCATATTATTTATTACTTTCCTGGTTAGTTTTGCACTTAGCCTCCTAGTGGGGGGGGGCTAAACATTTTTCCGACAAAAAGTCTGTATCTCGAACCGTTTCCGAGATATGGGCCTCAAAAGGCACGGCGCATGCCGCAATGTTAGTCTATGGGAAAAAGCGTCAACTTTGGAGTACCGTAACTTTGCATCCCTGCAATATGTTTTCACCAAACCACCAAAAGGCACATCTGTGGGATGTTGGCTTTCTTCCCTCCAAATTTCAGCCCAATAGAGCAAACCAGTGTTTTGCAGCAGGGTGGCAAAGAATTCCTGTTATTTTGGCCATAGTGTCGCAAAACACGACACTTTCGCAAAAAAAAAAATCACAAAGTGTCACATGGTGCTACATTACTTTTCCCAAAAATTTCAAAAACATAATTCTGGGGTGTTTAACCCCCCAAAAAAGACATGGCTAGCGTCCTCAGGGCTCGACCAGGTAAACACAAAAACAATCGTGTCCCTAGAGGGTCCTAATTTTAAATGCCAAGCATTTCTGTGATCAGTAACTGAAAAAAAAAAATGGCTGACTCACGACATTACAGGGGTCATTTGTGACACTAAAACCTGCATTTGCGACACTGTCAAACTTTTTGTTAACTTTTCCCATTGACTATAATGCGAAACTTGTTTTTTGAATAACTTTTGAACCATTCAATATTTTTTCATGAAATCTTCGGAAGGCACATCGGGAACCCTGGCCACATGTTCCTTTGGTTTTTGGACCGTTCGCAAACCATACGACCTGTGGCGAGCAAAGAATGTGCAAAAAGCGTAAATGTGCTACAGAATGTCGCTTTATAACTCTGCAACTGTATATCCGACCGGTACGAAGCTTGGCAGATCCCAAGATCTACGCTACCGCTCTGTGCCTGCCAAATTTCAGGCAAATCCATCATACAGTGGCAAAGTTATTATTTTTTTTTCTCACACTCTGTTTTTCTCCCACACCACTGAACTCTCTCCAGCGACCCTACCTTGCCACACTCTCTACCTCCCTGCGTGGCCCTACTGTGTCCTCCTCCGCTACTCCCCGGCACCGGGCATCCCCGGGTCTGCCCTCCGGGGAAGGGTCACCCCCGCCCAGGGCTCTTTCTATTAGGGATTGAGACACCGGCCGAGGGGGGAGAGGACTTCAGGTCCGACTATGGGAGTGTGGAATGTGGAGGGAAGGCGCCTTCCTATCAGCGTGAGAGAGTTTCTCTCTATTTTGTATGTTTCTTGAGCCATAGCTCCACCCCAATGTACACTCTCGATGCTAAATTTCGGCTCACCCCAGCCTCCACCAGAGAGTGCTGCGTTGAGCGACCCACGGCCCTAACCCACCGGGAAGAGAGAGCTGTCCCTGACGCCACTCTCTCCCGCCCCACCGACCCCCAGCCACCCGGGCCGCTCCCAAACCCAGGTCGCCGTGTGGCGTCCAGTGCTCAACCCTCAGCACCACGGGCCGGGCGCAAAGTTATTAAGGTGCAAAATTTCACACTTTAACCTTAAATGGGGTACTCAACCCTAACTATAGTGGCACTACCATGCCACTATATTATATATATATATATTAGTGGCGCGGTCGCGCCACTATAGTTAGGGTTCAGCGGTCACTTGCATACTAAAGTCAAAAGTCTGTGCGTTAATAAGTCTGGACCTGTTCAACGGATTTGTCTGAAATCTGGTATGTGCGGTGGGGCATGGTAGATCTCTTGATCTGCCAAATTGCGTTTTAGTCGGATTTATGGTCTTTCTGTATGAAAGCGCTGAAAAATGCAAAATTATCCATTTTTGGAGGCACCTTTTGGGATTCTGAATGTGGTCCTGCACGGCCTTGTAGCGTGCCGCTCTGCGAGATGGCTCGTTTGAAAGAGCTTTGGTGGCCAAGCATACCGCTTTTTGTTTGGTGAAAAAATATTAAGGCATTCAAAAGTTATGGTACTTTTAAGTTCCCATTATAAGTCAAAGAGAAAATTTATATGTATGTTTTGCGAACAAAGAATGGGGTTCTGGCTATCTTGTCCTGCCTGGCGAGCAAAGAATTTGCAGCCTCGTTTGAATTAGCACTCGTAATATACACAGTCGGCGGCTGGTCGTGGAGGTGACAGGTGGGCTGTGCCAGTCGCCGGCTGGGGAAAGGTGGGGGGGTGCGCTGGATGGGGGAGTGACGGGCCACTAGACTACCAGGACACTGAAGATGCTTATTTATTTTATTGTGATGGGTGGGGGGACCGCTAGACTACCAGGGATATTAATAATAATCAAATACAGATGGGGGGCCACTAGACTACCACGGATAAAAAACAGTCATATTCATTAAATACTCATTGGGGGGGCCACTAGACTACCAGGGATAGAGGGATCACTATGGACAGTATTATGATGGGGGGGGGGGCCGCTAGACTACCAGGGATAATGGAACTAATATTTTTTTATTCAGATGGGGCAGAACCAGGCCCCCTGAGCAAAACCCACCCTTATATTACTTTGTAGGGCACCACTGGGCTACAGAAAACTTTTTTGAAATCTGGCCATCTCGTCCCTCGCTCTTTGTTTGAGAGCAAGGAATGTCTTTGATCACGAGGCTGCAAATTCTTCCACCGCCAGATTCTTTGATCGCGATCGTGCACCGGAGGGCCGAGGCAGAATGGCCAGATGAAAAATCCAATTTTCTGAACTCAGGGTGTCTCACGAAGACAAATGAGGGTGGGGTTTTACTCAGGAAAGCGTTCTGTCAAACCATGGCGGTGGTTTACTGCAATTGTGTTAATTTTGTAAATTACACAACTTTTTATTCTTTGGTCATGACCATGCAAATTCTTTGATCGTGAGATTCTTTTTTTTTTTTTTTTAATCATGTAACATTTTATTATTTTTCACACTTAGCACAACATTAATAAGGAGCATATAGCAATACCATCTACATCAACAAAAGGCTAGTCTAGATACATTCAAATAATAGCTTTCCACCTGGGTATACATCACGTGTCAGCATGATTGCTTTAAGAAAGAGACAGTTTATCTTCGTGCCTCTGGAATTACATAATAAATTTCAGAAACCATCTAAATCTTACAATGCCTATCAACATCTATTATAAGCAGCCATAGACGCACCTATGAAAATGAAAGATTAAAAGGCAGCAAGACAGAGTATACTATAGAGGCCTACCATCAGTGGGAATAGAAAACAAGTCAAGAAATGAAAGATTATCCGAGGAGTAGCAAGTGAGGTAGGAGATGATCAGGAGGCACATTTCGCAGTGGGGGGAAACAAAAGCACGGACTCCCCTCAGAAAGGGGGAGAACCCTATCCTTCATCCTACCCTGTCTTTACCAACGGGGGGGGGGTTGCAATGGGAGGGGTGCAATCATACAAATATGCGAGTGCAGGTATGCATCCCACTTACGGTGGTAGCCAGCCAGCTTACCCTTGGCTGCTGCAGCGAGTCTCTCAAAGACCGCCAGCCTAGCTATAGCCGCACGCCATTGTGAGATTGTGGGGGCGAGGGGTTCCTCCATTTTAACAGGAGAGTCCTTTTCGCCTCCATGACTACAGTCAGTAACCAAGCTTTACTGTAATGGGGGAGAGTGGTCAGGGGGGAGACATCCCCCAACAGCAGGGGGTAGTGCTGAAGGGTGATTTGCGTGCCTACTGTAGTTAAGCAATCCTTCAGGACTTGCGTCCAAAAAGTACGTATGCCTGAGCAGGACCACAGTATGTGGAAAAGGTGGGCCGGAGAAGCTTGACACCTCCAACACGCATCTTGCGGGATGAGCCGACGGCTGAACAGGACTGCGGGGGGATCGCGAGATTCTTTGATCGCGATCATGCATCGTAAGCGAGGGACGAGATGGCCCAATTTAAAAATCAATTTTCTCAGCCCAGGGGTGTCCTAGGAAGTCAAATGAGGGTGGGTTTTACTCAGGTGGCTTCATTCTGTCGAACCACGGTGGTGGTTTACCGCAATTGTGTTAATTTTGTAAATTACACAACTTTTTATTCTTTGGTCGTGACCATGCAAATTCTTTGATCGCAAAGATTCTTTGATCGCGATCGTGCATCGTGAGCGAGGGACGAGATGGCCCAATTTAAAAATCAATTTTCTCAGCCCAGGGGTGTCCTAGCAAGTCAAATGAGGGTGGGTTTTACTCAGGGGGCTTCATTCTGTCCCCAACGCACACCCCCATGCCTGTTGGTGGGGGCGGGCTGGGGTGCAAGGGGTGGGAACCCTAAAATCGAATTTCCTCACTTTTTTCACTGTAGAAGAACCCTAACTGATGCATTAACAATGTATATATATATATATATATATATATATATATATATATACACACACACATATACACACACACACACATATATGTGTATTTATATGTACTATTGGATTTTGTATTTGATGTTATTGTTTTAATGTGTTCAGTGCCTTGAAAAATGAAAGGCGCTTTATAAATAAATTTATCATTATTTTATATGTAATAGATAACCCACTCTTAGGTGTACGGTCGCGATCTGATATACGCCCACCTTGGTGTGCGTCAATCACCCAAGGCGTACATATATCAGTGCACGACAGCACACCTAAGAGTGGGTTATCTATCTTATAAAATGGCAAAATTGATTAGGAGGGGGTAAAAGTGCAGGTGTGCGGTCGTGCTCTGATATACGCACGGTCACCTGATGATGATGATTTTCCAGTGGCTGAGCTTCTTTTTCCTACCCATTTTATTTATATATATATATATATATATATGTATGTATGTATGTATGTATGTGTGCGATACGTATATGTATATTATGGTAGCATGGTAGTGCTACCATAGTTAGGTTGAGGCCATTTACATGTTAAACCCAAGATTTTGCACCTTAATAACTCTGTAACCGTTTGACAGATTTGCCTAAAATTTGGAATACAAGATCAAGACCCATGTGCCTTGGGATCTGCCAAGTTGCGTACTGGCTGGATATACGGCTGCGGAGTTATTAAGCGTGATCTGCGCGTGCGTTTATGCTTTTTTGGAATTCTACGGTCGCACCTACAGGTCACACGGTTTGCATGACCAGTCCAAAATCTTCAGGGAGCTGGCGCGGGTCCCCGATGTGCCTCAAGGTTTCGTGAAAAATATTACACGGTTCAAAAGTTATTCAAAACAAGTTCCCATTATAAGTCAATGGGAAAAGTTAACAAAAAGTTCGACAGTGTCGCAATGGCCTTTTACGGTCACAAACCGCCATTCTGTTTTCAGTTGGTGATCAGAAAAATGCTTGCCATTTAAATTTGGGACCCTCTAACAACCTAATTCTTTTGTAGTCACCTAGTCGGACCCTGAGGATGCTAGCCATGTCTTTATTTTGGGGTAAAACACCCCAGAAATATGTTTTTCACATTTCTGGAAAAAGTACTTTCGCACTTGCAACACTGTTAAATGAATTTGCTAAAGCTTTCTCAAATTGCGACAGTACTTTTCTAGGCTGTGGGAAAATAACAGCAATTCTTTGGCACCACGCTGCAAAAGAACGGTTTGGAGTTTTGTGCTGAAATTTGGAAGGAACGCAGCCGACATCTTACAGACGTGCCTTTCTGTGTTTTGTTGAAAAAATATTACACAGTGGCAAAGTTACGGTACTCCAAAGTTGACGCTTTTTCCCATAGGATAACATTACGACGTCTGACGCATTGCAGCAATCGCTTGGCACCCTGCTGCAAAATAACGGTTCAGTCTTTTGGGCTGAATTTGCAGGAAGACAGCCAACATCCCAGAGATATGCCTTTCAGTGGTTTGGTGAAAAAATATTACAGGGTGGCAAAGTTATGGCATTCCAAACTTCTGTTTTTTTTCCCCATAGGATAACATTACGGCGTTCGCCACGCCTTTCAGGGCCCGTATCTCGGAAACGGTGCGAGATACGGACTTTGTCAGAAAAACGCTTAGCCCCAGTGCGGGGCTAAGTACAAAACTAGCCAGGAAAGTGATAATTCACATGACTTTTAAATTTTTTTTCTATGTCATACAATTCCTGAGATATAAGCAATTTACTATTCCAAGTCCTCATTTTCTGTTCCGAGAGTCATTATTTTGCATACATTCTTTGTACTCACTGTCTTTCTCTATGCAGCTTTTGGGGTAAACCAGCCTGTGTGCTTACATTACTGTTACCATTACTGTTTCCGCTTGTGGTTCCGTACCCATTTTACTTACCGTTCACGTCTACACCACCATGTACGTTACCCTTTGCGTTTTCATTTGCAGTTGCGTTTGTATTGTTTTTAACATTTCTGTCTACAGTACTGTTTCTCTTTGTTTCACTTTGCATCACCATGCGCATTACCATTTGCGTTTGAGGGCACAATGTTACTATGTGACAAGACATCACATGGCGGGAGCGCGGGGCCCCGCCGCCGCATTACATTCACTATTTCTAGTTATTCTCAAAAAGAAGGGAAATTAGAGGCAAAAAACTCAGTTTAATGCATCAGTTAGGGTTGTTCCACAGCAACAAAAGCGAGGAAATTCGATGTTAGGGTTGAAACCCCCTTTGCACTCCTCCAGCCCACCCCCCCAACTGGAATTGGGGTGCGCGTTGGGGTCATCGGTCTTAACTCTCACCCCATTCTCCTATTCCTCAGCTTCTTTCCACATGTGATGGGATGAGAGTTAGGGCTGATGACCCCAATGCGCACCCGATTCCGGTTGGGGGTGGGCTAGAGGGGTGAAAGGGGTTTCAACCTAACATCAATTCTCGCTTTTGTCGCTGTGGAACAACCCTAACTGATGCATTAAACGGAGATTTTTGCCTCTAATATATATATCCACATACATACATACATACATACATACACACACACACAGTGTGTATATATATATATATATACACACATATACACACACACACACACACACACACACACACACACACAAATAAATATCATAGTGGCGCGGTCGCGCCACTATAGTTAGGGTTCAGCGGTCACTTACATACTAAAGTCAAAAGTTTGGGCATTAATAACTTTGGACCCGTTCAACGGATTTGCCTGAAATTTGGTATGCGCGGTGGGGCTTGGTAGATCTCTTGATCTGCCAAATTGCGTTTCGGTCAGACTTACAGTCTTTGCATACGAAAGCACTGAAAAATGCAAAATTATCCATTTTTGGAGGCAGGTTTTGGGATTTTGATGTGGCCCTGCACAGCCATTGTGTGGTGTACGCTTCATGAGATGGCTCATTTGAAAGAGCTTTATGACCGAAATGCCGCTGCTTGTGAAACAATATTAAGGCATTCAAAAGTTATGCCACTTTTAAGTTCCCACTATAAGTCAATGGGAAAATTTATATGTCTATTTTACGAACAAAGAATGGGGTTTTGGCCATCTG
This sequence comes from Neoceratodus forsteri, assembly GCA_016271365.2. Taxonomy (NCBI): domain Eukaryota; kingdom Metazoa; phylum Chordata; order Ceratodontiformes; family Ceratodontidae; genus Neoceratodus; species Neoceratodus forsteri. Next base: position 69,431,964 of record CM028136.1, read on the forward strand.
GTCCCACCTGGTGATCAAAGAATTTGCAGCCTCGCGGTTCAATAATCATTGTCCAAGAGGATTTTCAAAATTCTTTGATCGCGAGGTCCACCATCTTGTTTTCAATTTTCCGATCGGAAAAACACAAATATCTCGGCTCAGGGGTCACTTCTGAAGTAAAACTTGGATGGGTTTTACTTAGGGGACTCCAATCTATCGAGCCAAGCCTTTGGTTTTATCCAAATGGTCCAAAAATAGAGTTTTGAGCTTTTAAAATCTTCGTTCGCAGCTAACGATCTTTGATTGTGAGCCTGCAAATTCTTTCAGCAGATACTTTGATCCCGTGATCGCATCGCAGTTTGTGGGACTAGATGGCCAGATTTAAAATTATTTTTTTCAGCCCATGGCACCCTAGAAAGTTATATGAGGGTGGGTGCTGTCTGTGGGGCTTCGCTCTGACCCATCTGAATAAAAAAAAAGTTTTCAATATCCCTGGTAGTCTAGCGGCCCCCTATTGGTTTCTTTTATCCCTGTTAGTCTAGTGCCCCCCCAACATGTATTTGATTAATATTTGTTTTTTATATCCCTGGTAGTCTACTGGCCCCCCATCATAATAAAATAGATAATCATTTCCCATTACCTGGTAGTCTAGTGGCCCCCCACCCTTCCCCAGACGGCAACTGGCACAGCCCACCTCTCACCTCCATGACCAGCCGACGACTGTGTGTATTACGAACGATAATGCAAAGAGGTGCTTAGAAATGATTTCAGAGCACCTCTTTGCATTTGCTCATTTTATTCAGATGGGTAGAATAAAGCCCTGAGAAACCTCCACCTCATATAACTCTTTAGGCACTCCTGGGCTACAAAAATCTATTTTAAAATCTGGACATCTCATTCTCGCTCTTTGTTCGAGTGAGCAATTTCTTTGATTGCGAGCCTGCAAATTCTTTGATCGCGATTGTGCATCGCGACGAAAGACGAGATGGCCAGATTAAAAAATCAATTTTCTCAGCCTAGGGGTGTGCTAGGAAGACAAATCAGGGTGGGTTATACTCAGGGGGCTTTGTTCTGACGAACCATGGTGGTGGTTTACCACAATTCCTTGCATTTTTTAAATTAGAACAGTTTAAATTCTTTGTTTGTGAGCCTGCAAATTATTTGATCGCCATCTTTGATCGCGAGATAGGACAAGATGGGCAGATTTTTTATAATGCAATAGGAAATTTAACCAATCTTTAAGATTGAATATCTCGGAAACGGTTTGGTCTTTTTACTTGAAATTTGGAGGGTGTTTACAGCATGTCCTGTAGATGTGTTTACGTGTCGGAGAAACATTTTTTGCAGAGATACTACATGATGCACTTTCCAAGTTGCGGACAGTGTTTTGGATTCTGCTGGTGGTTTGAAATTGATAGGGTGCCTAGCCTTAGTGTCATGGATGTAATTTTCAGTTGTCGTACGTGTTAAATGTCAACAGGTGCGGAACTGTGACTCTGACGAATGTAAATTTCAAATTTTGACATGTTATATCTCGGACGTGGCTTGGTCTTTTTACTTGAAATTTGGAGGGTGTTGATGGCATGTCCTGTAGATGTCAATAGCAGTATTTATGTGTTGGACAATATATTTTTTGTGGAGATATTGTGTGACGCACTTTACATTTTGTGGACAGCGTTTTCTATTGCTCTACTAGATTAACATTTGTTTGGTGGGTGGCCTTGCTGTTGTCAATGTATTTTTTAGTCACTGGGTGTGTAATGTGGCCCGACACTTACAAGCTGGTGGGAGCTCCCACCAACGTGCGCAACATTCTACTTTTCTATTCCTTCTTAACAAATAAAGAAATTCTATGCAAAAAACTTCGTTAATGCATCAGTTACGGTTCTTCTACAGCGAAAAAAGCAAGGAAATTTGATTTTAGAGTTCCTACCTTGCACCACCCCCACCTCAACAGGCATAGGAGTGTCGCCGTGGGCTCGCCCTCTACCCATTCTCCCACACTGCACCACCTCAGCTTGTTTACACATGGTATGGGGTGAGAGTTAGTCGACGAACCCAACGCACACCCGATGCCTGTTGGTGGGGAGGGCTGGGGTGGAACCCTAAAATTGAATTTCCTTGCTTTTTTCGCTGTAGAAGAACCCTAACTGATGCATTAACGAAGTTTTTTGCATAGAATATATATATATACACATACATACATACATATACACACACACACACACACACACATACACTTATACAATGGGATGGCAGCTTCTAGAGTGTGATAAATGGAGATATCTTCACTGGGGTGTGATAAATGATGAATCCCGTTTATCTGTACTGTACTGATGTCACCACTCACTCACTACAACCTGTATTGTAAATGAAAGTGCTTTACCAAACAGTTTCTCTTTCTCACTGAGGCCTGCAAGTTACTCAATTAGCATTGTACATGACACTCACCTGCATCCCATAGTGTTTCTGAGACTCCCAGCCCATTACTATGCTGATCTCAGCTTCACTACAGCCTGCATTCTAAATGAAAGTTCTTTACCAGTTTCTCTTTCTCACGGAGGCCTGCAGGTTACTCAGTTAGCATTGGAAAAGACACTCATCTGTGTCCCATAGTGTTTCTGAGACTCCTAGCCCATTCAGAAAAACTCACACACACTCAGACCACTCACAGAGCAGAAAGCACACAGAAACAGGAAAAGAACACAGGAAAACATAACAATATTGCTGAAGCTCCCACCCCTATTGTATAAATCACACACATGATGTGCAGATTGTGTGCTTTGGAAAATATTCTCACTCCTGCAGCGTGAGCTCTGGGTACTCTCATTCATGCCTTCAGCACTCGTGAGTATCTAGAGCTCACTCTGCAGGAGTGAGAATATTTTCCATATCACACTCCTGCCCATCATGTATCCCTACACACACACACACACACACATATAGACATACACAAACACACACATATATATATATATATATATACACACACACACACACATACATACATACACACACACATATATATATATATATACACACACACACACACACACACACACACATATATATATATAGGATAAAGTATGGGAGAAGTGTATTTACAAAATTAACACACACTCGAGTTGTTGGATGGCACGCGAAGCCCGAGGGGTTTATGAATGCCATCCAACAATGAGGGTGTGTGTTAAATTAGAGTTTTACACACTTCTCCCCATATTTTATTTTATATAATTGAAGGGATCCGTTTTCTCCAAAGAAAAGTCATTTGTGCTTACCTTGCAGATAAAAGCTTTTATTTGTGTGAGGAGAACAGAACTGTGGTTAAACATTTAACATAAACATTAACATAACATTAAACAATAAAATCAACTGGCCACAAGTGTTAGAAGTCCGGTATGGAGATTCTTCGTATCATTTCCTGGTTGAATGGTATTTTCGTTTGACCTGCAGAGGAAAGGTTAGGGTTGAAAGGCAGCAGTTAGGATCATCGTTAAGTGTTAACTGCATAAGTTAGTCGATAAAAAAACAGTTAAATGTTTGCGTTTTGGGGTCTGAATGCAAGAAAATACCTTAATCGGAGGTGTCTGAATCTTCGATGACTCTGACTCTCTTCCTGCTTTGAGGTTTTTGGTTGGAGTTGTAGATATTTATTGTCACAGGACTGTGGAAAATGCAGCCGGTCCCAAACATTGCCTGCATGTTTCCAGACGCCATTTCTTCTTGCTGGGTACTGAGGTGTGGAGATCTCTGTTGCTGTTCCTGTGAATATTTTGAAGTGGAAGGGACCTGGTGATCTGAGTAAGTTAAGAGGTTACTAATTTCATGCTGCTTTCTTTCAGAGAGGCTGGAGTAATTGTTTATTGACTGTACATTAGGTGGCCTGATATCTGCTGCACGTCAGTCGGTGGATGTTGTGATTCACGAGGTTGTATGGTGGTCTTTCTTGTGCTGTGGTTAGTAATTCTTTGCTGTGAGGTATACCAGAGTGCATTTTCATTGTATGCATCATTGTTCTTAGTTTATTAATCCCTATGTTCATGTTACGGAACCAGAGGGATGAATCTTTTGTTGTTAGGGTCCTATGTAAAAGGGAGCATCAGGTTGAGCATTTCAGGTGGCCTCTGTGATTTATAGATGTGGTATGCTTCAATGGTGTCTCTGTCTGGGTTCTGTGTGTTTTATAAATTCGGGATTTATTGGGACATCACGCCGGTTTTCCTGTTCTGGTTTTTGTCTGCCGCTCACAATACTCGAGGAAGATGTTTCCATTCGTGTCTGTGCTCTCTCTTATGTCTCCCCACTGTAGGTCGTAGTGTTCTTTTGTTCGGAGGGCGAACTGGATGCCCAGATTAAAGAAGAGGAAATTTAGCAGCCCAGTTGGTGTGGTCATGTTTAGTGTTTTGGGTTTATACAGTAGTTCAACATCTTCGTCAGTTAATGCTTGGGCTTTATTGGGACGGTTTCCTTTACCAGCCTTTTTTAGTTGCTTTTGTTTGGCTGCTAGGGTTTTTTTGTGTCAACAAATATGTTGTCTGGGCTTTTGAATATGGATTCAGGGTACTTGTATGAGGATAAATGCCTCTCGATACTTGCTTGTATCCCTCGTATGGTACCTGGCTCAGATTCTGACCCATCTTGTTTTTTTAATACGTAGACGAAATTAGCTAGTAGTTTATCTAATTTTAGGATGTCGAGAGTTTCAAAATTTTGAGACTCTCCTACCTCAGACAAGTAGCTTGTGAAAAGTCTGAGGTCGCTTTTTGTTTTCCGTATTGTGTTGCGGTTTTCCTGCTCATCAACAAACTTTTGTCTTTCTGTTTCGTCCGCTGTTTGGAATCGGCTTAACATTTTTTTTTTTTTTTTTTAAACTTATAGGTGATGTGAGGCTGCTGGAGGCTATCTGGGATGGAGGCAAGTGTTTTTTTTTTTTTTGTCAGTGGCAGTTGAAGTGAGAGGGCCAATTTGAACACGCTATGTTTACTTTCCTCGAGCGCTTTGTTGTTGAAGGGAGCGCGTGAATGCCGTAACACCTACTCAGGTGTTACGGCATTTAACACACGGTTTTCACAATAGAAGAAAATGGAGACCAGTAATTATATATACATACACACACACACACACATATATATATATATGTATATATATATACACACACACACACACACACACACACACATATATATATGTAATAGATAAACCACTCTTAGGTGTGCGGTCGTGCTCTGATATACATCATGCCTTGGTGAGCGTTGTGCGGCCGAGTGCGACAACTACCGCGACCACACACTGTAGAGTGGGTTATCCATCTTCTAAAATGGCAAAATTATTTTGGAGGGGGGGGGGTAAAAGTGCAGGTCTGTGGTCGTGCTCTGATATACACATGGTCATGAGATGTGTTTTATACAAATCAGAACTTTGGATATGGATATTTATTTTCTCCTCCCCATTTTATAAATGCCAAACCTGACGGAACTTCGTGTCTGGGTAACTTGTCATAGTCCAGACATTCTTGGCATTACAGAAACCTGGCTGAAACCTTCCACCCCAAACTCTGT